>JAJJMA010292086.1:0-13469 GCA_023529015.1 Papaver nudicaule | reverse complement strand
CGAAAACCCAGCAAAAAACTACCCCGTGCTAAAAGGCCACTTCCTACCTTTTGATTCGCGTGGCTCAGTATGCGGAAGTACTCTCTGAACGTTTCATAAACTAGATGTATATTGTTTCCCATCGAGTGAACACTGGCCTCAGGACGATTATTTGGATTCGACAGATTTCCTTTTGGAGTTGAATAGTGCCTGGTATGCGAGCTTGCTCTTGGTTGGGAGACGTTCTTCGATGGAGAGTTGCGTCTTGAATGCGAGCTTTCATGTTGGTGAGAATTTTCTTCATGTTCGATGTTTCTTTTGTAGTTCGAAGCTGATTTCTCAGAAGATTTCTTTGTTGCCTCCAGCAGTTTTTGTTTGAGTTTCTTATTACGCCGCATGAGTGCTTTAAATTTCTTTGCCTTTTTATTTGTTCCTCTTTAAGTTGATAATAAGAAAACAGTGCGAGTTCTATTAGAACTATGAACAATAAGCAATCGAGACACGAATTAAGCTATGCATTATCAACAATAAGTATAAAGTTCTCTCAGTGAGTATACTAAAATGGATCTGATCTTAAGGACAAAGGAGATTGATGAAATTATGTTAACCTAGTCTCTCTCAAAGTCTCTCCAAGCTTAACAGAAAATCCAACCTTTAAAAATGAATTTGAGCTCGCTATATATAATGTGAAATACTGAGTGGTGTACACCTAATAAGACAAAATACACAATTGTGGGTGTCAGGCCCTGTCGAGTAAGTCGGTTTACATATCGAGGTGGCATCGAAGTCTTGGGCAGTAATTCCTTCTTCATTTAGTCCTATCTCGTTCGCAACTGAGTCTTAGATGATATCCGGATCTTCGTAGTGAAGCTTCTTCTCGATGTTAGTATACCGTGATGTATCTCACCAGTCACGAGTCTCGATCCTTCTCTCTGACAACTGATTACTACTATATCTCTTACTGTTCTCCCACATTGGTTCGAGGTCCTTCATTTACACGCATACGTTGTTCTTTACTTGATTGGACTACTTAGTGTTATGATGTGATCTCGATTTATTCAGTGTCTCACCCGCCCATTAGTATCTTATTTCCAGTCTTCGGATGCTGACAAGTGGTTTGATAGATTTACACCCCTACATCTCCAATGGGGTTAGTTCTAGATCCATTGAAACCGATGATAGTAAAGTTGTTGCTTCTGAGAACTCCTTCCTTAGTTAATTACATCTGCTCAACAACTTGTAAATAGATGATGTCTCATGTAGACCCTTGATTGAATAAAATCTTCCTGCATTACCAGTCATCAATAACTAGCTCTATTACCAGTGCATCTGAATGAGGTATTGTCACTTCTGCCAGATCCTGTTTTGTGAATACGATATCATTGGGAGGGAGGAGTAGTCGTTCACTTTTTGGATCTAAAACACATCATGCTAAGTTTACTTCTTCGAGTTTTCTTCTTTTATTAAATAAGTTCACTCTCGAGTTATTTATTGGCATCAGGTCAGAGTGAATCATGTTTGCACATCCTTTAACTACTTTCTCTGGGCTCTTGTTACCCACATGTACTGATCGTGCATCAAGAACGAAATCCTTCAAATGACCTTCTCTTATTTTCTTGTCGATGAGCCTTCTCAGGTTTTTGCAGAAATTAGTCTGAAGGCCATAAGATGAGTGCTAGTCACAATAGGTTTTGGTGCTTCGTAGAATGATTCATCCTTCATATGCTTAAGAATAATTTCAGGCGATGAATTCAATTTAATGAGTGTCTTTTCTTCTTCCCTCCATTTACTTTCCACATATTCATGTTGTGTTTTCTTTTGCTCTGGTTGATCAGTTGGCGATTTAGGACAATGTACTCTTTTGTCACCAGAGTTCTATGTAGTTGCGTACACCTTGTGCTCAGGGAACATCTTTTGCTCAGGTTTAGTCATTCTATTATCCTGCTCACGACGACAACCTTGTTTGCCTTCCCGTAAATTTCTTCTAGTGAAATCATGACTGATCCTGAAAATGAATCTCTGATTGGTCCTGACAGTAGAGCTATTTTGAATAAAACACAAATCATCTTCTATTTTCCTTGCCGACAGGTATTTCTGCTGCTTTGAAACATTCTGAGAAACTCAGTGAAAGTTTCTTCAGGCTTTTGGTGCACATCGAAGAGCTCCTCTAGAACATCAGCTTGTTTGATGTTGCATGAATAATTTTGGTTGAACCTATCTCTTAGATCTTCGTATGTTGCGATCGAATTTTCTGGGAGATTGCTGAACCAACTCAATGCCTTATCTTGTAGACTGCTTGGAAAGAAACATGCCATAATCAAAGTATTGTTGATGTATAGAGCCATCATTTGTTCATAGTAGAAGGTGTGATCGTTAGGGTCAGAATCTCCTTTAAAAGTCCCGAAGGTTGGTAATTAAATTTCTCAGGTAAACTGCATTTCTCGACTTCTTGAGAAAAAGGACCATCATGGAATTTTCGTGTTGGATATGCTCTAGGTTTAGAAATCATGAGCTTGACTTTATCTTCTTGTTCTCATAGCATTTTGATATCCTTCTTCAAAGGTTTCTGGTTGTTGGGCAAGGGTCATTGTCATGTGATGTATGGTTTTCCTCTTATTTTTGTCTGTATATAACGAGTTACAGAGACTCGGTCTTTCTCTGATGATTTAATTCAATTGTTCAGATTTTCTTTTAGTTTCAAATTTTTCTCTGATGATTAAATTCAATTGTTCTGATTTTTTCTAGTTTTAAATTTCATAAATATCAAACTGGATTTGAGATCAAGTTTAGCTCCAGGACGCTTATAAAACACACTTTTTGTGCGAATGTGTAAGCACTTTTCAATCGAGTGCAGCTATATATTGCCATCCGAATAGCCATCTTTGGCAAATTCACATAGAGTCATCATCACCCATCGATGGGAAGCAAAGGCTATAAAGTATGAAGTATCACTCGCAGGGGTCTTGAGAGTTCTTTTTGCTCCTAAGTTTGCTTTGGTATACTTTTGTGTGGAGAAAGAGGACAGACTACAGAGTGGTGTAAAAGCTAAGGTTTCTCCTTCACGTTTTTTCCAACTCACAAAAACTATTTGTCGGTTAAGTCGGTTACCACTTTTTACCTTTTTACCACAATTACTAAATACACCACCAACACGATCTCACTGTGAATCGATAGTGGCCTACCTAGTTCTAGTTATACAGGGACCCATCACCATGAGACCAAAGTATATATTGGAAAAGCCAAAATTGTTGATTGATACAAGTCTAAACTTACTGGGAGATGTCTACAAATGAGTCTAGTGTAGTCCACCAAGAAGGTTGGTTTTGGGTAGAGTTGTTCCCACTTGTGGTCAGAAGATATAGAAGAAAAACTAATTGGGAACCAGTCGGGCTAGAAGTCTAGAACAACACTGAGTAGGAAGTGGAAACAAAACGGACATGATTGGTATTTTTGTGGTGCAAGCACTGATAAGGTTTTTCTTTGTCTTTTGGGGAAAATGTTGGTTGTGGTGATCAGAATGAGTAGCAACTAGCAACCTTAAGTAAAATCTAAGGCTGTGAGTTGGTGCGGATTTACTACTTATCTTTCGCATTATATGATTTGGAGTGTTCTTTAAGGGTGGTAATTTAGCACTCGTAACTAATCAGGCGACCAACATAAGAGGAAGTGAAAAGTGTCGCATATCATTCTGCTTTCAACTTTTAAGGCCTAGAAGTTGACCACACACAATTTTTCGTACAAGTTGTCAAGTTCACCGACTGCAAATTAATGAAAATGGCCGATCCTACAATTCGAACAGGATTCTTATTTCTACGTATTTATAACTACGATGCTGCAAACTAGCTAATCATCTATCTATTGACCATTGGTGTTGACAACTTAACACATTACACCAGAATTTTCAAATGTCATTAGGTATTTTAGGGCCTGTATTAGCGAATTTGGAATAATATGGATGATAATGACTGGCATAGGTCACTATTAGGTATACGAAAATGAACTCTCAAATTTGACAAAACCCATGTGGAATCGCCTTCAGCAAATAAAACAAATACCAAAACTAAAAAATTTGGAAGCGATGGAAACGTCTAACCAACACTAAAAATGTCGTATAATATCGCCCTTTTTCCATTCGAAATTGACTAGCAAAATCGGTTTTCCCACTAATAGGTACAACTCATGGAACATGTCTCCATTGTTAATCTTGTCAGGGCCGGCCCTGATAGGTAAGCAGGGTAAGGGGCAACATGACTTGGAGGCAACATAGAAGTGTAATTCACAGTTGGAGTATTTGTAGAGTTTATTTTTATGTAAATTGTAGGGGTAGAAGTTAAAAATATTGTGAAGACCTTAGGCTTAAATAGTTTAAAAGTTTTCATATTTTATAATTTTCACAATACTATGGGGATACAGTTGGACAATTGAAGTCAAAAACTGAAAAATTACATTGGCTTAAACACATTAGTTTTGTGGTTTTTTTATATAATAACGTAACATCCATGCACATTTTGAGTTGGTAGATATGTCCTACCATCTTTTTGTAGATTGTGGTTTTTTGTTCTCAAACAACGATCTTGTATATATTTCGTCAATTGATAACTTATGACATACATGAAAATTTTTATAGATTTATATCGAAATGTTGTCAAACCAAAAGATAGTCAAAAATATCGGAAAAAATCGGACGGCTTTCGGCCGCGCAACTAGTATTTTTGCATCCAATTTCAATACATGAATCTATTCCCCTATATGGAAGTTCTGAATCCATCTTTTAGACACTTGAATAGACTAGCATTGTCATCAGAAGACACAAGCATTGAGATATTTCATATATACATATTATTAGGAGGGCATAAAAAATTAGATCGCTTCGGGGCAAAAAATTTTCAGGAACGGCCCTGATCTTGTGCACTAACTGATAAACTGGGGCGCAAACAGTTTCACACGAAATGTCGTATAAGCCCTCGGCAGGAATATGGCAGATCTGCATGAGAAAAATGGGAGATGCATAGTTGGCAGTAACAAAATGTAAATATTTGCCTTAATTATTTCTTTTTTATCTGTGAAAAAATTAGTACTAACGAATGTTGAACTCAGATTACTGATATCATCACCCAATGACTTTACTATGTATTACAGTAACATCGGTTTTTATTTTAATCTTTACAGGAATGTGCCACGACATATAGTGGTAATGCTCCTTAACGCGGGGAAATCCAAAGGAAGCATGGGCATTAACAATCCAATGAAAAAAAAATGAGGAGTAGGTGGGAAATTACTGAATTTGGCAAGGCTACAACTAGGCAAGCTTCTAAAGCTGTAAAGATGAGGAGTAGAAAGATGATAAACAATAAGAGACTCCACTCCACTGTAAAGAAAGATGATAAACACTAAACAGTAAGAGACTCCACTCCACTGTAAAGATTCCACGGGGCCTGATAAAATCATGTACTCACATGGGGGATGGACCATTGGGGATACAAGATCACCAGTCTACTTTTCAGTTTCCAGTCACAAGACTTTTTACTTTTTTCTTGCTTGCACTTCATTGGACGACCGAAGGGAGTCCTCTATGGGATGAAAAATGTCGGATATGTCCGTCACAAAGTTTGTCCTTGAAAAAAAAAATTGAATCACAATTTCAACAATTTAAGATTAAAATCGAGATAATCAAAGAAATTGATCACATACATCGATTACATAAGATCTAACATACACATTTACAGTTAAAAATTATTTGAATCAACCATTAAATTGATCATAAGATTCGGATTAGAATCGGATCTCTGTTATGAAGAACAGAGTTCTTCAAGGAAGAAGATGAAGTCGTGGGTCTGTAAACCCGAACTTGATCCATATCCGGAAATTATTTCCACCCACGTACCTTATGTTCGCCCAACTCAACTAATTAACCAGTAGATCAGTGAGCCAACTTAGAACAGTCACCCGACTCACTCCTTGCTTAATCTCTTCTACAGGTGTGCTCAATATCATCATCTCTTCATTTTCTGTAAGATCAATAATTCATTTCAAAACCATTTATATTACATTGGGTTTCATATATATTCAAACCGAAATCAATGAAAAGAAATTGAAATTGGAAAACCCAAATGGAAGTGTTGAGTTTCCGATCCAGAAACTAAACCACATTCTTTCACCCCTTTTATTCAGTTTCTTATGCAAAAAAATGCAGATCCATCTCGTCTAGCACAGAGCACAGTAGTTAGGTTGTGCAGCCATGCATATTCATCAACCCAATTGTTGTTCTCATCGTTGTTTTGATTCTATTTCACATTTTCACTCCCTCTCAAAAAGTGCAACACAGGAACATTAATTTGTTTTCCATAAAGCTTCAATTCTTTCTTCTTTGTTGATTATTATTGTGTTTGATTCCCATCTTTTTCTTCTGCACCAGTACTTAAAAGGATTTTTGAAATCTAATTGATAAACAGCCCTACAAACCTCTTTTGTTCTCGAACTGAGTATATGCAGCTGAAATTCAATAGCTATAGTATAGCCTATAGGCTAATTGGACTGAGAAAGAAGAGCGGCGGAGTAGACAAGGTTATAACAGTGGGCTTCCACCAAGTGTCCAACTGAACTCCCACGTGGATAGCTTGCAACTACACATTTGTCCAGTTATCTTCAGTTTCTGTTTTGAATCACGAAGAATACACAATACTAGGCACATGTCGCATGAATAGACGGCGGCGAAAACAGACACAGAGTCATGCTTGGTCTACTCCAGCGGCACATGCTTTGAGCCGTCCCAAAATTATGCGAGCCCTCCCGCCGTCCCTCCCCTTAGTAATTTTTGGGACCCCTTTAGTTTTTCAACTTTTTTAAATACCAAACTACCCCTCACATGCTTAGTCTTAATCATTAGATTAGAGTTAATAATAAGATTAGAGTTAAGTATATAATTAAGGTTTTAGATAATTTTGGTGAGAGAAAATCAGATTTTTGGGAGGATTTTTTTGTTGAGAGGGAAGAAAAAGAGGGAAGAAAAAGAGGGAAAAAAAAGAAAAAATTTGGGTTTTTGGTGTGATTCTTGTTTTGTTTGTGTGTTTTGTGAAATGTTTGGGGGGGATAACATTGATGAACCTCCACGTAACAAACATACGATGATCGTTGCGAGAAATCCGGTTATGGGAGAATCTTCATCGTCACGAAACGTTTTACCGGAAACTCAAGAAAACAACGATTTCGATGATTTTTTTGTCCCAAATCCTGAAGATGAGCACTTATATGATGAACCCATTGCTTCAAATACACAGGTATACTTCAAAATCATGTTTTATGGCCGAAATCGAGCTAAAGGTGAGACTTTTATGTCTCACCAGCGCCATATTCGGCCCCTATTATGGCAGCCGAATGTTTAAGACGAAGAACAGTTCGGCTGCCATAATAGGGGCCGAATGTTGTTTTTTTCGAAATATATTGACACATTCGGCCTCTAAACTAATTCGGCTGCTAACCTAAGTACTAATAGAGGCCGAATGTAGGCAGCTGAATAAGAACTTGAATTCTTATTTTACAGCGTAACATTCGGCTGGCACAAGCTCTCATAATAGGGGCCGAATGTTAATTCGGCTTGTAAAGTTTAACAGCCGAATGCGTATTCGGCTTCTAACATGAGTTATCGTGCCAGCCGAATGTTATAATAAAAGCCGAATGTGGATTCGGCTACTAACATTTGAAGGCCGAATGTTGCATGCTTACATGTGTTTCTCTCTTGTAGGTTGTTCCGGGTGGTATTGAAACAACCGCCGAAGATGTGGATCCCTTACAAACCATTCACGAAGATACTAGAGATCATTATCTACCTTTTCTCGGCTTGGTAAGTTTTTTTTACCTCGCTCTTCTCTTTTAGTCAACCCCATTGTATTTCAAATTCTTAGTTGTTTCGATTTGATTATGTAGACTTGGAAACATAGAGACGAATGCCGAGATTGGATGGAAGCACATGCAAAGAAAATAATGTGCGTGGTCGTAATAGATAGGGAAACCAAGGAAAGGCGGTTAGTGATGGTTTGTGAGAGGAGTAGGGTAAGCACCTTGGTGAGAAGACACACGAAGAAACAAGTTCGAAAGCCCGGGAAGACGGATAAAAGGTACAAGACAATGACAAGGAAAACGAATTGCCCTTTCAAGGTAGTTTTTAACTACAACCGTACCGATGAATTGTGGCATATGAATCCAAACATGGATTGCCGTCATAATCACGAACGTCCACATGACCTTCACGGACACTACAAAGCCGGAGCATTCAAACCAAATGAGTACAAGGAAATCGAGACGTTGTCGGAATTACGTGTCCCTCCCATAAAAATACTAGGGAAGTTGAAAAAGGATAACCCGGAGAACAAGAGTAACTTGAAACAAGTATACAATGCAAGAGCTACAATTAAAAGGAGGGGTTGCCAAGGTAGGGGTGTGATTAAACAATTGATGTGGTTATTTGAGCAACACACCTACACGGTCAAGAAGGATTTGGATGACGATAGAAGAGTGAGGAACTTATTCATTGCCCACCCGGCAATGGTCCAATTGGCCTTATGCTTTCCAGAAGTTCTTTTGTTGGACTGCACTTACAAAACCAATAGGTATCAAATGCCCTTGTTGAACATAGTTGGTCATACGTCGACAAAGGCACCATTCACGGTGGCATTTGTTTTTATGAATGACGAGACGACCGAGAGTTATGAATGGGCATTGGACGCATGTAAGATGTTCTACGATCCGGAAGTGCTTCCCAAGGTATTTGTGACCGACCATGAAGATGCATTGATGGCGGCTATAAGAAAGGTATTTCCCGACGCCGTGAACTTCCTTTGCACCTATCACATTTGGAATTGTGTCAAGAAAAAGTGCCAACCGATAATACAACCTATCAAGATGGGTGAAATTCAGAAGATTAAAAAGACACAGGAAGATCAACGAGAGCCTTTGGAAAAGGAGTTCCTTGCTAAGTTTGAAGCGAATGAAGAAATGTTTAGATTATTCTCGGAAGAGTGGGATAATTTGGTTTTTTCACCGAGCCGTGGAATTTATAACTCAAGGTATGAATTGTTTGTTGATCGTTGGAGCGTACAGTTCGAGGAAGTCATTAAGTATTTGAAGAAAGAATTGTTGGATCATCATGCAATACGGTTTGTTTACGCTTTCACGAATGAACACAAACACTTCGGGAACCGAGCCACAAGCATGGTGGAGGGGTCTCATTCCCGATTGAAGAAGAACTTATTTGGGTGTATCGACTCGTTCGTCTCCGTCTTCGATTCAATCAATGAGTATTTCACATGTGATGTTAGGAGGATCCTTGAAGAATTTGAATGGAATAGGATGATGCAACACCAAACTTATGGGGACCACAAGATGCTCCGCGGCCTTACTCATAACGTCTCACATCTATGCATCGAGATATTGATGAAAGAGAGAAAGAAAAAAGATAAACACAACATCCAACCGGGCGATGAATGTAATTGCATGTTGATGGAATCGATGGGACTTCCATGTCGACATATCATGGCCAACTACGAAGACCCCGATCTCATACCTTTTGAGGATATTGATCCACATTGGAAGCAATTAAGCTTTGTTCCTCATCCAACCGATGATCCCGACGAACCCTTTGAGGAGACGGATGTTGGAAAAAGGCTAATTGAGAAGTACAAGCGAAGTAACCGGGCGCAAAGACAAATTCTATTCCACGAGTTGATACCGATCGTGGAGCCATACACCGAGGAGGGATTGGAAGAACCGGAGGTTAGGACGGCAAAGGGTAGGTCGAAGCAAAGTATGACGAGGAAGGCAACTAGAGCTCACAATTTGCAAGCGTCTAAAGATTACACAAAAAGAAATCCTTCCGGTATTGAGTACCACAATGCAAAGTATGAGGAGGAGAGGAAGGAAATGGAGAAGTTGGGGATGCCGGTACAAGATAGAGATAGTGTGTTGAGCTCAAGGAAGAGGAGCCGGTCAAACAAAGCTCCATCAAGCGTGGGAAATGGCAACAATAAGGGGAGTAAGACACCTAGCACACAACCTAGTTACAACAAGAAGTGGACTCTAAAAGACATCATCCCCAAGAATGTATTTGTTCCCACTCCACCGTCTCCCAAGCAACCTACCTTGGAAATAGAGAAAGGCAAGGGTAAGAAGATGGCGACACCACAAGAGAAGGAAATAACTCGCAAGACAAAACATGCATTTGGAAAAATTTTGGCACCAAAGGATAAGTCGGGTAATCTTTGTAGGAAATTCAACATGATATATGACAACTACATGGAGGACCTTCCCGAGATCATCCGACCTTATATTATAAGCATGGAAGATGTTGAAGGAGATGGCAATTGTGGGTATCATGTAACGGGCGAGCAACTAGGTCCCTTCGCGGCTTCTCCGACACCCGGTTGGCATCAATGCAACTACATTCGAGAGAGGTTAGACCTCACACTATGCAACAACCGGGATTTCTACAAGGAAATGATGAAGGATGGCATTAATGGAGTAGCGGGTACAAATGAGGAATTTATACAATTTCGAAGGAAATTACGTGGAGGCCCTAGAATCGAAGATGAACATTGGATGGATTTTCCAATATGCGGGTTCCTTATAGCGGAGGCATTCAATTGCGTGGTACATTTCTACTCCTTTGCTTTGAGTCAAACTTATGTACCGCTTAAGTCTCCTTGCGATGCCAATGTGAATGATAGGAGACTTTTCATCGGGCATGTTGGAAGATGCCATTTTATTGGTCTGAAGCTACAACCTAGTTGCCCACTACCTCCATTTCATCCCCATAGCTTTTGGGAAACGTAGAGAGAAACTACTCATGTGATTGGTATAACAAATACAAGACAGGAATTGATGCATGGACCGCTTACCACATGGAGCAAGGCATCCCTCAATGTAACGTATCGGATGGTGATAGTGAAGACTTGGATGATGATGATTTGATTGAAATGCACTCTTACATTGAAGAAGTAGAAACGACGGTCGGATTTGAAGAAGTTCAAGGAATCGAGGAGATGGTCACTGACTTGGGTTAACCTACTACGTTTTCCCGAATGTTCTTGTTGTTTTTTGTTTGGTTTGGATGCAATTCCTTTTTTGGTACATTCGACTCACACGAAATGCACTTTTTTGCCGGAATTTATTTTGTTTGGATGCATTTCCATTTTTGGGAACATTCGGCTCACACAAAATGCTATTTTTTGCGGATTTTAGTATGTAACCGGTTTTTAGTATTTTTTCCATTTTTGAGATGGTAGTGTTGTTCGTATTTAAACGTTTCTCCTTTCCATAGTTTCCATTCCTTTTTTGATATTATTAAACATTCGGCTTCTATTTCTAACAGAAATAGAGGCCGAATCCCCATTCGGCCTGCAACATCTCACACTATAGAAGCCGAATTAGCATTCGGCTACTAATTCTACATCATTAGGGGCCGAATGTTTATTCGGCCTTCACGATAAATTTTTATAGAGGCCGAATGTTGGGGTGTAAAAAATATTGAAACTCAGTGTAACATTCGGCCTCTAAAATCTGGGTAATTTAGGGGCCGAATGTACATTCGGCTCTCACGATAGTTTCATATTAGGGGCCGATGTACATTCGGCCCCCACGATAGTTCCTTTTTAGAGGCCGAATGTGTATTCGGCCCTCAAGATAGTTTCTTTTTAGGGGCCGAATAAATTGAGTAATATATGGTTGGTATGTGTAGGTAAGGAGGGTATTATTCGGCTTTCAAAAGAAACAGATATAGAGGCCGAATGTACATTCGGCCCTCACGATAGTTTAAAAATAGAAGCCGAATATATTAAACGGTAAAGAACTTAGACAACCACAATCCAAAGATGAAAATACAACAATAATAATAAGTAAACCAAACTATTATTGACCGTTTCCAAACATTTCACCAAACTAATTCATTGACCGCCCTCAATCTTTCATAACATTCAACAAACTTGAATTCTCGGTGATGGATAAGGTAATATCGCTGCCGAGCTAGATTGAAAACTTCTTCGCGTGATACACCTCTATTGCTTTGGGCCATTGCTCTCCTAATTCGGACGAACTCAGCTATTTCTCCGCTAATGTGGTTCCACCGAGTTCTAATTTCATTTTCATTTCTATCATTCGGATTATTCGTAGCACTCACGAACACATCAAAAACACGGTTCCAAAACGGCGCTTGTCCAGGTACCACAACACCCATCAAGCCATTCAATGATTCACGCATGAAAGAATAAGTAATCCCAAGATCTTCTATGTGGGTATAATTCCTCGCCATTTTGGAATAGCAAAAAACTTGAAAAATAAATTGGTATAACAACCTTTAGAAGTTGTGTCAAAACCTTATATACATTCGGCCTTCATTTGTAATTTTTTTAGGGGCCGGATGTACATTCGGCCCCTATTCTGGGTTTTTTAGGGGTCGGATGCGAATTCGGCCCCTAAAAAAAATAGAAGCTGAATGCAAACATTCGGCCCCTAAAAAACCCAGAATAGGGGCCGAATTGCTCTTCGTTCTCAAGAACAATGGAGCATTCGGCCCCTATTCTGGGTTTTTTAGGGGCCGAATGTTAATCTGTAACTGGTTTTTCTACCCTAAATCCTTCGATTCACCCATCAAAACAACATAAAACTTCAATCAAACACCATAAAAAGCAAATGTGATGAAATGGGTTAGCGAAAATACCCTCGAATCGCTGCCATATCTCCTTTTCCACGCTCGATTCGATTTTTCTCTTGAACTTGGGCAAGAGTTGGTTCATCCGGATCCGGGGGAGATTCTGGTTGTTTATCACCTCGACCAGCCTTTTTTTTCGTCTTTACCATGTTAAATAGAAGTCACGCGATTAAGTTTTTGAAATCGACGAGGTACGATGATTTCGCGATGAAAACGTATCGGTTTTTTGAGAAGAAGGAGAAAAGAAGGAGAGGAAAGGAGTATTTTTTTGGTTTTGTTTTAGGGATAGGATTAAGAATATATAGGTTAATTAGTTAAAGGGTATACTAGTCATTTCAAGTGTTAATTGAGGGATAACTTAGTCATTTCATTGCAAGGGCTAAAAGGTAATTTGACGGCGGGAGGGCTCGCAGAATTTTGGGACAGCTCAAAGCATGTGCCTAAAGTAGTACTCCTCTGGGTGCTTATAACTCCTCTGGGCCTAACATAAGAAATGAATCTGGCATAACGTCCAGTTTTGGTACCCAACAAAATTCCAGGTTTATATATGAACGTGCTTGGATCATCAGTGGTAGGGGTGAGCAAAAGACCCAAAAACCGCCGGCCCAATCTGGCCCAACGGTTTTTTGCGGGTTGGGTGTCCAATCCGCCAAAAGATGGGCCGGACGTGGATGATGTTTCTAGAAACCACTGATTATAGGGTCGGTTGCGGTTGGCCAAAAGTCCATGGACATCCGCACCCACTAGGGTTAAGGTTATTTAGGAAAATTTAATAAAAACTCAGGGATTATTA
>JAJJMA010292078.1:0-14251 GCA_023529015.1 Papaver nudicaule | reverse complement strand
TTTCTCTCGTGGGCTTGTACAACAGGCAGCCTTTGGTGCACTTATAAATACCAGACATTTCAATGAACATACATGCAATACATCCCAAATCAAAACAATCCTCTCATTAACAAAGTACACCACGAAAATTTCATATCATGGCTGGTTTGCTAGCAGCTGAAACTTAAGAAGTTGGCATCAAAGTCCAAGCTCAACTATGGAATATTATCTATGGTTTTGCTGATTCTCTTGTTCTTCGTTGCGCCGTAGAGATCGGCATTGCAGATATATCAAAAACAATCATGGGTCAATTACACTTGCACAACTTTCATCAAAACTCCCGATTCCAAAAGTCAATTCTCATCACTTGTACAGAATTCTAAGATATTTAGTACACCTGAATATCTTACAACAAAAAACTTGCAATGGTGGAGTTAATAAGGTTTACTCACTTAAACCAGCTGGTACGTTACTCTTAAGAGATGCAGAAAGAAGTATGGTACCGATGATATTAGGAAATGCCATGGCACCAGCTGGTACGTTACTCTTATGTGGAATCTGATTTTTTATTAAAGTTTTAGTTAAAAGTCTTGTTTCAAATTACTTTGATCTGGTTTACCTTCTAAATAATTTCATAAATCTATTCTCATTGCTTTCTCAAATACTGTTGTATTTCCAGAATTCTCTAAACCTTCTTTTATGAAATACCATGCCATCATAAAGTATGACTCAAAAAAGATTTCATGGTACCATGGCATTTCATAAAAGAAGGTTTAGAGAATTCTGGAAATATAACAGCATTTGAGAAAGCAATGGGAATGGATTTATGGAATTATTTAGAAGGTAAACCAGATCAAAGTCATTTGAAACAAGACTTTTAACTAAAACTTTAATCGAAGATTGTAGAGATATGTTTCAAGGTTTGGATTCTCTTGTTGATATTGGTGGAGGAAATGGCACAACAATTATGGCAATCTAGCTACAAAGATTTTTCGGGTATTAAATGTACACTTTGATCTTCCTCATGTTATTGCCAACTCTCATGAGCACCCTAATATCGAAAAGATATCCGGGGATATGTTCGAGTTTGTTCCTAGTGCTCAAGCCATCTTACTCAAGGTGAGACTACTAACTTAATCTTTTAGTAGTTAAATTTTCAGAGATGACCCTTCTTCAAGAAGATTTGATTAGGTCCTCACCACATTTGTGGGGGACTTGAAAAAAATCACAGTCCGCATGGATTAAGCTACAATCGGCATGGGTTAAGCTAAATGTCGGCATGCCGACTGTGATTTTTTCAAGGCCCCACAAATGTGGTGAGGACCCAATCTAACCTTCTTCTTCTAAATTTGTTTTTTTTTTTAAATTTAATTATCATACTGATGATACTGCATGACTGGACTGATGAAAAGTGCGTCAAAATTCTAGAGAAGTGTAAAGTAGCAATACCGAAAGAGACAGGAAAAGTGATCATAGTGGACGTAGCACTTGAAGAAAAATCTGAACATGAACTTACGAAGACCAGATTGATTCTTGATATTGATATGTCGGTGAATACTGGTGGTAGAGAGAAAAGTGCAGATGATTGGGACATTTTGCTAAAACGTGCAGGCTTTCAGTCTAATATGTTGGTGAATACTGTCATTGAAGCCTTCTCATAGTAAAGCTCTATCTAAGGAGTACTTCGCTTCTTTGATGGGAGGAGACGTATCCGATTTACTTCTCAAATCATCTTCATTTGAGGAGATGTTCCCCTATTTCCTGTTTTTATTTCTCCTCCCTTGTGATAAGCTCCTTACAAAGTTGGCTCTTGGTGTTTTTCTTTTTTTCCTTCTTTTGAGCTATTAGTTTATAAAAGTGTCCCATGTATGGTTTTGCTTTGTTTTTTTTTCTCTGAAGATAGTGTCCCTTTTTTTTTAATTTAATTTTTATGAAAGAAATTCTATTACTAAAGAAAATGGGACAATTTATGAAGTACCCATGTCTGAATTGTTGCAACCCAAAGTACCCTCATGATTTCAATTTTTTCTAAAGTACCCTCAAATTGACCGTTTTTTTCATTGTTGCGGTTTCCAACCATTTTGAGGGGTTAAATGTGAGGTGGCACTTGCAAATTGTCTAATTCACCCTTCATATTCAACCACCACATGAACCCCCTACCACCACCTACACCCTAAACAACCACTTGAACCCCCTACCACCACTACCTGAACTGCCTACCATCACCACTTGAACCCCCTACCACCACCACCTAAAACCCCTCACCACCACATGAACCCCTCACCACCACGATCTAAACCTTGAACCATGCACCACATGAACCCCTCACCACCACCATCTAAACCCACCACCACCTAAAACCTGAACCGGTGAACCCCCACCCCCACGACCACCACCGAGGGTTCGGGGGTATCTTGTAATTTCACGACCCATTTTAACATGTCAAACTTACTTTGACTAACTTAGATGGAAAAGCAAACGGAAATGGTACTTTAAAAATTTAAAATGTCGGGGGTACTTTGGGTTACAACATTTCAAACGAGGGTACTTTATGAAAAATCTCAAAGAAAATTGAGGTAATCCTTTTTCTTGTACCATTTTTGGGTGATTTATTTATTACTACTACTAAAGAAAATTGAGATAAAAATATATACAAGAAGGAGGGTCATGGTTAGACCAATCTCCATTTACATGTTCGCTTATAGCGAATTGTTGACTGAGATCATGAGCTATGTAATTGATTTTTTTAGAAACAAATATAAACTGTACCTGATCAAAACCATTTCTTTTATCTCTGATTTCCTTGACTGTAGCTCGGATTCTTCCTGGTATATATTCTAAAGAACCTTCAATGGCTTTAGGGATATTAGCTAGCTTTCATGGTTATGCTGATTATCTTGAGCATATTAAAACTATATAACACCATTGTTATGCTGATTATCTTGAGCATACAAGTTATAATCAGCATTGCTATCTGAAAACAGGTAATAGGAGACATTCCTGAAGAAAATACTGTTACGCATCTTCCATACATTCAAGAGTATGGTAACTCCCATTGTAAAAACCTTGTAATCAGCATCTTCTTTTAACCATTTAAGTAATATGTTTTTAGAATCACTGATGTATTCATACCAAGGAATGAATATAGCTAGGAGACATATCGAGGATCAGTCTTATTCTTGGGCAAGCGAAGAACAAATGCTCTATTGATTCCACAGCTTTATCACATAACAATGGTGTTTCTTCTAAATCTCGCCAGATTTACCTTCACTGCCAATCCGTTGTGAAGTATCTTCCAAACAAAAGTCTGAATCTTAGGAGCAATATTTGTAAATTTCCAAATAGAAGACCAAGGAAATTCACTGATACTAGAGGCAGAAGGAATATGGTTCCATAACAAAGACTCAAAGACCAGCGGGTTTGACAAGTGAAGGCAACTGTCCATATTCTTTCGTACTTGGCTCGGACAGGTCGATCACAGGCACCCTGCTATTAGCGGCAAACAAAATTTGATTTTTCTACAAATATCCAACAAGTTTTACAGAATTAAAAGGAATGGCCCTGGCATTATGTCTTTTGGGTTTCTGTTCCTACTTCTATGGACAATGCAAGATGACGATTAATAAAGTGATTAATAATGAAAGTGGCACACCAGAAATCGATGAATTAGTTGAAATTGAGCCTATAGTAAGATTAGATGATCAAGATGCACCATACTCTGTATAAACACATGTTTCCCAAGGTCTTCTCTTCCATGCATGTTAATTAAGCTCGTTAGTATAAGTTTTTATGTAAAATCATTTGGCATTAAAATTATTTGTTGTTAGATGATCAAGAAGCACCATACTCTGTATAACATCGTAGGACTTGTAAGGTTGAATGCAATCTCCGTCAACAGTATTCTCAACAACAATATCTCACAGATTCCTTGAGTCATAGTTCTAAAGTCCACCACTGCACTAGACTTAACCACCATTGATTGCTTCTTGCTACGCCAAGTTTCCTCTCACAATTGAACAATAGCCATGGGTAGACCTGTAATCAATAATCACAGAGCCTCCCCAATCGGCATCAGTGTATGCCTCAACTTTCACATGATTATTCTTCGAAAATAACAATCTATTTGCTGGTGCAGACTTTAAATACTTACAATACATACAGAGTACGCAATATCATAACGAATGTATGACAAATAAATTAGTTTTCCCACTAACCTTTGATATATTAAAGGGAATTTTGATAAAGTATATAATTCTACCTTTTTTTTTTTTTAAAGTACCCTTAAGTTGACCGTTTTATTCAATGTAGCGGTTTCCATCCGTTAGTGAGGGTTAAGTGTGAGGTGGCACTTGCAAAATGCCCAATTCACCCTTCAGATTCAACCACAACTTGAGCCCCCTACTACCACCACCTAAACCCCCTACCACCACAACCAGACCCCCCTACCACCACCACATGAACCCCGAACCCCTACTTAAACCCCCTCCACCACCATCTAAACCCTGAACCACCACTTGAACGCCCTACCACCACCACGTAAACCCTTACAACCACCACCACTTGAAACCCCTACCACCACCACCTAAACCCCCCCACCTCCACCACCTAAACCCCCCACCTCCACTTGAACCCTCACCCCCACCACCTAAACCCTACCACCTCCACTTGAACCCTCACCCCCATCACCTAAACCCACCACCACCACTTAAACCCTAAACCCCCACTCCCACGACCACCACCTATGGTGGTGGTGTTGGGGGTTCGGAGTTATCTTGTAATTTGACAACCCTTTTTGACTTGTCAAACGATTTTTGACTAATTTCGATGGAAAATGTAACGGAAAGGGTACTTTAGAAAATCCAAATATTTCGGGGTACTTTTCTTTAGGAAATTCCAAACCTAGGACATCAATTTTCTATATATTAAACTAACTTTGATACATCTCCTTGTCAAACAGTAGCTATTGCGTGATGGGTCAAAGAGAGAGGGATTTTCTTTGTTTATCCTTCCAGTTACTTCTGTCTCTCCATGGGTACGTACCGACTGTGACCAATCACTTTTATCTCCCCAGGTTTGGTCGGTTCTTGCATCTACTATGGCTTTTTCATATTGTTTGGATTGTAGATACAAGTGAGGATATTGTATTATGGCAACTCCATCATCGTTTAACAAATGATACAATTATTCTCTATGAAGAATCATTCATGAGTATAATTGATGGATAAGAAGGTGTAGGACAGTTGGTAAAACAAAGATGGAGGGCAACTGAGCTCAAGCAACACCTTCAGTGGCAGCTAAATGTGGTACCAATTAAGAG
This sequence comes from Papaver nudicaule, assembly GCA_023529015.1. Classification (NCBI taxonomy): domain Eukaryota; kingdom Viridiplantae; phylum Streptophyta; class Magnoliopsida; order Ranunculales; family Papaveraceae; genus Papaver; species Papaver nudicaule. The sequence continues at coordinate 8,955 of JAJJMA010292078.1, read as the reverse complement.
ATGCAGCTCGACAACAGCTAAAAGAAGTGGTCTTGCTGTATTACAAGTGGACACTACATTTCAGAATGTTGAGAGGGAATTGTATGGCTCACTTGTTTCTCTTGGGTTCTATACTTGGAGTATCCAACAAATTTTGAACCACCTGCAAATTTCCACCTCTTTTGGTGCACCCATACAGGTGGTAGGTATGTACTCTCTCTAGTTCACACAATATTTACTTCCATGCTACAGTCAAGTGTGGAGTTGGGAATATCAAGCAAACAAATTTATTCAACCAACAAGAGACTTTTCCCAGTTTGAGTTCTGTAGACAGATGCGATTCCTACAACTGATGCTCACTGTTACACATGTTCCAATGGTATCAAAGTTCAAGGGCTTTTTAAGGTGGAAATTCATATTGTTCTCAACTGTATTCTGGGGTGTGGGAAGTACCAGCTAGATTTATATATGTTGTACCTCATTTCTATGCTTGCTCACCAACTGGACAGTGGGATATTACCTCACAACTATTGAAGCTAGTCTCCTAATTGCATTAAAGTTGGTGGTGTCTTTGAGATGGAACAGGTGCGTAGCAAAGTTTAATACTCCGAAAGTTGCCAGCAGAGGAAGCAGAGAGGTGGTGCAGCACTGCCAAGTAACAACATCTGGTCATATGGGCCCTAATAAGGAATTGTGGTTGTCAGTTACCATATTTGCAGCTGGATATGACAGGGTGGTGTTCCTGAAAAGAACAAGTTGGAACTTGGCCACTGCTTGTCTGTCGTTATTCATTGGAAGACCATGTAGAGAGCATACTTGTATTGGAGTTTATGAGCAGTTAAAACATGCCGAATTTATAAATGGGGTAATTTGTGGCAGTCCCACTTTTGGAATTCTTCCTTCTGAATGTAAGGGAAACAAGATCAATACTGACGTTTCATGTGGTACTGACCAAGCTGGGAGTTGGGTACAGAATGGAGTTGCTTGTGTTTTAGAAGATGGCACTAGAAAGTCAAGTTTTGTGGCTAATTTTGGACAGAAAACTGCAACCAAGTACAGGCATTGCATTTTTGCAGAGAAAGGGACATTGGGAGATAAGCCTGGTTTTGAAGTGGTTTTGTTGGGCCTCGCGTGGGTAGTCATTGGTCATTGCGGGAATGGGCTTCTCATGTATATCAGAGAGAGCAACAAGTTTGAAGAGGTCATTCGGCTGCAGACAGCCAGACACATTACTTGTTTTGTATTAAAGGGAACTGTAATGCCATGTACCTAGCTTTAAACCCAAAATAAAGAAGCTAAAATAATTATTAATTTAAATAATTAGTGGAAGGGTAAATTAGTAAAGGTGATAAAAGTTATTAAATTGTCAATCTCTCTCCAATTATTTTACATTTTTTTACTCATTTCAACGCTAATGATTGGTGCACAGATAACAAAATCCATTTATGAAAAAAATTAAATTTTTATTCTATAAGATTTTCATTTTTCCGTCTTTTTTAGAGGGACGGAGGGATGAGGAAGTAGACCTCGAGACAAATAAAAAGTGATAATCTATAGTCGGTGGGAATTTTAAAATCTAAAAATTATATTATCATTGTGAGATATTTCTAGCACTTGATAGTGCTACTTTTTATCACAGGTAATGCAGATATATATTTTTTTGATTTATTGTTTACTCTACTTTTCCCGTTACCTTTTTGTTTTTAAAACTTCACCGGATATTATTCGTTGAAGAATGGTTGGTGCGTCCCCCGACGAGAATATACGGGCAACACTACACCATTTGGCCTCGTTTGTAACTGTACATAACAATTATCTAAAATAAAATTGGATTTTCAATAACACAAATAAACTGTTAAAATAACTAATGGGTTACTAATTTTCAATAACATTCCACTACGGTTACTCAAATTAATTAAAACAACACAATGGTTGAGTTATTGTAATCCAATAACCCTTCTATAACCCTTCAACTAACCGATAAATGGACGACACGTGGCACCGAACTGACCAATAAATGGATGACACGTGTCACTGAGCTAACCAATAAATAGACGACAAATGTCACCGAGTTAACCAATAAATGGACAACACACGGCACCGAGCTGACCAATAAATGGATGACACGTGGCAGCGAGCTGACCAATTAAAGGACGACACGTGTCACCGACCTGGCCAATTAAAGGACGACTTGTCACCGAGCTGACCAACAAATGGACGACACGTGTCACTGAGCTTGCCAATAAACGGATGACACGTGTCACCGAGTTGATTAACAAATGGACGACACGTGTCACCGAGCTGACCAATTAGTTGATGACACGTGTCACTGAGTTGGCCAATTAATGGGTGACACGTGGCACCGAGCTGGCCAATAAATGGACGACACGTGTCACCTAGCCGACCAATAAATGGAGGCACGTGTCACAGAGCTGAGCAATAAACGGACGACACGTATCACAGATCTGACCAATTAAAGAAAGACACGTGTCACCGAGCTGGCCAATAAATGGACGACACGTGTCACCGAGCTGGCCAATTAGTTGATGACACGTGTATCAGCGGATGGATGACACGTTTCACCGGATGTGTCAGTCCGGTGACCTGAAAATGTGTCAGTCCGGTACCTGACAATGTGTCAGTCCGGTCACCTGGAAATTCAAAAACAGAAAAATTCAAATAACAAAATCTGCAATTTTCATTTCAAAATCTTCAATTTTCATTCAGAAAAATTCTGGTTCAAAACCATTTGCATTTCTCATTTGATTTCCATTTACATTTCAAAGTATGAATTTATACTTGTATAAGCAAGCAGACTACCTAAGCTGCTGCACAAAAGATTATAAGCAAGTAGACTACCTAAGCTGCTTCACAAAAGAGTATAAGCAGAACTACCTAATTAAGCTGCTGCACAAAAGATCGCATGAACTCCATGCGCGACACTGGCCAAACAACCTATTCACCTAGCATAAGATTCCCAAGAACATTTTTATCATCACCTTGAGGACGGTCAGGTATAGGGCAGGTTGGGTCAAAAATTTCTTCAAGTTGAATCTTTCGCTCATCTTCGTAGACTTTAAGGTTGGGGTAGAACTCTCTTTGTTTACCATAAACGACAACCCCTGTAGCCACAATTTCTCTCTTTTGATTGAAGAGTTGAACAACTTGACTGTCACTATTAGGATCCTCAAAACCAACAATTCCTGGAATCACTGGAATTCTGTCAACTGGAGCTCTATCAGCTGAAGCAGTTTGATTGTTGTTGCTGCTGTTGTTGTTGCTGTTGCTGCTGTTGTTGGAGAGATATTTATGTAGCAGGGGTTCAAGAGATTGTAACACCATCTGAAGAAAAACAAGTAAATTTAGTAGTTAGGTCAGAGTATTACAAAGTTAAGCAACATAAAAGAAACAAAGTAACATAGGAAGCAAAGTAAACAAAGTATACCTGAGAAACTAATTGGGTTTGCTTCAGTAAATTCTGTTGGTTGTCCTCCTGTTGTGTACTTTGTGTTGGTGTTGGTGTTGCTGTTGCTGTTGATTGGGCAGCCATGACTGTTGTGGCAAGGCTCACATGCAACGCTTGCTTCTTGGTTACATGAGAGGGGTATCCAAGCAATCCTGTGCCAGAGCCAAAAACCTCAGCCACTTCATCATTTTCAAAGTCCAACGGAGAAACCAATCCTGCATCAATCAGGGGCTTTCTCTTCTCTCTAAGACCCTTCTCTAGTTCCTGCAAACATGAAACAAAACAAGAAATACATGTGTTAATAGACAAACAATACGGAGAAAGATTCGATTCGATTCAAAGTAGGTGCAGAAACAACTTTCTGTTACTCACATAATTTTCAAGATTCGATTTAGAAACACTTTCGTTTTTCTCTTTCTGACCAGTCAACCATGCCAAGGTTCGATCACCCTGATCAGTAGCTATGAACCCATCAGCTTGAGCCTGAAGATACAATAGACATGCAATACATCTGAGTAGGTGACCATTTTAACAAGCAATACAATCTAACTCTGTAGGGTATTAACAGAACAATACTTACCATCTTATGCACTTTGTTTGCATAAGTTTGGCGACCAGTTTTCTGTGTCCTGGTTCTCTTTAGTGCATTCACCCTGGCTTTGGCATGTTTTTCCAGTACACCATGTTTGGATTCGTTCATCACAAACCCTTTCCACCATTCCACTTTGTGATAATAATCCGGGCGTGCAGCTAACTTCTCTTCAAGTGTGTTCTTTCCTTCGAGGTTCTTTCTTAGGGTAGTTTTGAAGGTTCGAAGCTTCTGTGAAAAATCACTCACCACCACAGGCTTCTTGAGTTCACTTGGAACAGTGAACTCAAACTCAAGCTGCAACAAACATGTTATGAATGTCAGTAATCTATACACCATATACAACAACCCATTATAACATTCAATGAAAGGAAAACAAGCTAGTGTATTCATCAACAATTGAAACCAAAGAGAAGCAAAAACTGTACCATTAATGCATTCCACACATCCTCTATGAAGTTATCAGGCATTTTCCTCCAATCTGGAGTAGAGATCGGCAATAAGTACGGACAAGATCACCAATACGAGTGGCCATCTTGTCTGCATTAGTACCTATTCGAGAACCAAACTGATCCACTTGCACCAACAACTTAGGTGCTCTCTTTTCCTCAACTACAGGTTCAACAGTTAAAGAACCAGTTGTTTGTTGTGATGAAACAATAGGGTTACCAGCTGAAGAACCAGGAGATGGAACCTGCACCAAAATACATACAACAAAATCAGTTTCATTATAGCTTCATCAAAATACAGCAAACAACTTACTGAAGAACAAAACATAAGCAATCATTATTACTTACATTAACTGAAGAACCAGAGGATTGAACCTGCACAAAAGCAATCCTCAAAATCAGTTTCATTATTATTCAAAATTCAGCAAACAACTTCAAAACAAAAAATGAACATTCATTATTACTTACATTAACTTCCATTCTTTACTTGGAACAGCTGCAAACAACAAACAAAACAAGAATCAAAACCCTAATTTCAAACAAAAATTAAAAAAATAATTCAAAAAAAATCAAAAAAAATCACTGGTTTATTACCTTGAAAAGCTTGAGAGATTCCTGCAAACAACAAACAAAAATTGAATCAAAATCCATTCAAACAAAAATAAAAAATAATTCAAACAAAAAACAAACAAAAATCACTGGTTTATTACCTTGAAAAGCTCGAGAGATTCCTGCAAACATGAAACAAAACAAGAATCAAAACCCTAATTTCAAACAAAAATTAGAAAAAAAATTCAAAAAAACAAATCAAACAAAAATCACTGGTTTATTACCTTTAAAGCTTGAGAGATTCCTGCAAACAACAAACAAAAATTAGTAAAACCCTAATTTCTGAAAATCAAAAAGCAAAAATAAAATCATAATTTCTAACAACAAACTGAAAATAAAAAAGGATGAAAAATTACCTTAAGGTTTTTGTAGATCTGAAGCTCAACAACTCTAGCTTAGGGTTTGAATGAGTTTTGATTGTTGATTTTTCAAACTGGAGAAAAATCAAAAACCAAATATCCAATTTAATACCCTAATTTGTAGATTCACAGGGTGTGAGAGATAGAGCTAGATGGTGAGCTAGTTTTCTTTGTGAAGTTTCTGGCTAGAACTATATACAGGGGGGGAATGAAATTGTCTGTGGATTTTGAAATTTGAGGGGGAATGAAATTTTCTCACTGGAGAAATCTTGTCATCTTCTCTGAAGTTTGGGTAGTTTAAGAGTGATTAGATTTGGCATCTTCTTTGGATTTTGGGGGGAATCGGAGCAGGAGAAATTTTGGGTATGTAGGATTTTCTGTTTTCAGAGAAAGGGCGGAAAATTTTGGGGAGTTTGTGAGATTTGCTTTTTGTGTTTTCAGCTCGATTTTGGGTATATAGAGTTGAAATCGTGTTGGACGGTGAGAGATTGGGGGGTTGACTGGGTTATCAACGGTGGAGAATGAGTTGAATGCTCATACGGATTGGGGGATGGATGAACGCCTGGTATTGATTGAGAAATTTGACGGTGGAGAATTAGTTTTGAAACTGTTGAAGTTGGGGAATGGATGGACGACTGGTATTGATTCTTAAACTTTTGATGAGCGGTGGAGAATCTGTTTAAATATTCAAACGGATTGGGGGATGGATGAACGGCTGGTATTCACTCTTAAACTCTTGATGAGCGGTGGAGAATCTGCTTGGATAGTCATACGGATTGTGTGTTTTCTCAAGCTCGTGTTTTCGCTTTTTTTCTAATCAACCTTTGATGCGATGAAGAATCCGACTTAGGGGATCAATTTAGTGATAATCTAGCAAACATTTATAGGTTTGGTGTGAACGATACCTATAGATTTGGTGTTCCAGTAGAAGATTTCGACTTATAACAAGACGTTATTAAGAAAAAATATGAATAAGAACATTCGGTTTAGTGGTTCGATCGAAGAATCCAACTTGTCCCAAGTAGTTTTTAACCAAAATATGATCAATACCTATACATTTGGGGCTTAGAACGAAGAATTCGACTCATCAGAAGACATTATGAAGCATCACTAGGTTTGGTATTTCAACGAAGAATCCAACTTATCACAAGTAGTTTTTAAGTAAGATATGACCAATACGTATACATTTGGTGCTCCGAAGAAGAATTCGACTCGTTAGAAAATGTTTCTAAGCAAGATATCGTTAGTTTTGATTCTCCGATGAAGAATTCGACTTATCATAAGATGTTATGAACCAAAATATGACCAATACCACTGGTTTTGGTGCTCCGAAGAAGAATTCGACTCGTCTGAAGATGTTTCCAAGCAAGATATCGTTAGTTTTGATTCTCAGATGAAGAATTCGACTTATCATAAGGCCTAAGATACTATTATTCGTTAGTTTTGATGCTCCGGCGAAGGATTCGACTTGTCAGAAGACGTTACTAAGCAAGATATCAATAGATTTGGTGTTACAATACCTATATTACCCTTTCGGTATTTCCTTAGTGACAAAATTACCCCTGCGAGCTAGTAACTTTTCATCCATTTTTTAACTTGAAGTATAGTTAAAGGCCCATGATATCATAAGGCCCAAGATACTAATTCTAATCAAAGGCCCATGATGTCACAAAGGCCTGAAACATCGAGTCCCTTAAAATTAGTTGCCGTTGGAGTATCAAAACAGTTGCCGGCGGTTGGAATACCAACAGTTTCGACTTATCATAAAAAATAGGGTTAATATAAAAACCATGCGCGTGATTATAGTAAGACCATAATTAAACTACAGTTCAGGTTTTTTCCATTAAACAAGCATTATTAAGAATCCAACATTACTTGCAAACTTTACCATTTTCCAATTTGCAACCATGAATCCCAATCAAAAACCAACCAATAGTGCTGATGATGAAGAATCAAGGTTGGTGCAGGATGCACTTGCAACAGTGAGGAGGATGGTTGCAAATGTTCCAACAATGGAGAGGGGTGAAGGTTCAAATCAACCTAAATTTGAAGAAGTGGATGAAGAGAATCCGACTGATATTCATCAGGAGAAAAGAGAATGTTCAAAGGAGAATGAAGAGAATGTTGAATTTGAAGAAGGAGATTCCTGGAAAATACAAGTTAGGAAAGAAAATGGTCCATACATGACTGCAACAGAGGGAATTACATTTAATGGGGATGAATGTGTGGTTATGGGTGGAAAGCAAGTTGGTTTTTATGGGTATAAGCTTCCCACCGAATTGAAGTATGAAGTGCAGAGAGTTCTTTCAAAATCCCTGTCATTTAGGAGGAATCAGAGGCTTCCTGTAATCCAAGCCATCGTAAGCACTATACCACCACCAATTGTGTCGGAAAATCAACCACCACCTATTGTAGAAGAAGTAGTAGATCAAGTTAGGGTCAATAATGCAATTAGGAAAGCATACATGGATGAACGAATTGAGTACCACAAAGCTCTGTTTCCTGATTTTGGTGATGATCCGGTCGAAGATGGATCGGGCCATTGGAACTACAACATGATCGCTTTCAATGCAGGCCTAAAAGATATGAAAGCCAAATACGGGCCTTTCACATATGATGAAGAGGAGGCTGCTGAGTTTATGGAGAACACTGGTGAGAATGTTGTTGTTGCTGATATTGGTGGTGCAAATGCTGGTGGTGTTACTCCTGTTAATATTGTTCCTGGCGCAAATGCTGGTGTTGCTAATATTCCTGGTGCAAATGCAGCAGCTTCTCCATGTTGACATTGCTGCTAATGTTTGACACAAAACCACTGGAAAATTTCATGTCTTTCAGAATCCTGCAGAAACTCGTCCTTTCAGCTTTACTCAAGGAAAACGCTGGTGTTGATTTCCCATCAGCTCCAGTAACCCACACTCCACAAGTGAGACCCAAATTCTCTAACTATTCTCGGTGATTCCATGCACTCTTAGAGCTATCATCAATATCGAAGATTGCCTCCATGATGTGTTCCATAACATTTTTTTCGGTGTGCATTACATCAATACAATGCCGTATACGAAGCATGGAATAGACTTCAAGGTTCCAAAGTATAGACTTCTTATAAAATGCACCAGTGACTGCATGCTCATCTTCATTACGGGATCGTGTATCTTCCGCTTCAATTGTTTCCTCTTTAACAACTTACCAGGTTTGTAATCCACAAGAGCTAACTTCTCCAAAGGCTCCTCTCCGGTCAGTCGCAGTGGAGCAAGTCCAGCCTCATCAGTTTTTAGATCCAAGAGCCCTCCATTTCTTCTAAATGGGTGACCAGACTTGAGGAATAGCCGATAATTATTATAGGTAATCTTGTTAGCGTAAGGCAGATGAACACTTCTTGTCTTGTCGGCACAAACAACACAACCACAATAACCATCACTAGTGGAAATTGGCCTCTTTTCGACCCTTAGAAACGACCCCAACTAGTAGTTGCAAGACTTGGTACCCCAAATGGGGGTCGCAACC
>JAJJMA010292062.1:0-14239 GCA_023529015.1 Papaver nudicaule | reverse complement strand
AGGGTTATCATTGCCCTTGTGTTAAATCGATTTTTGTTACAAGGTAGCGTGTTCAGTGCGCTCCTGAGGCAGCGTGTTCAGTGCGCTCCTTGTGGGTTTTCGGTGCCCAATCGACCAGGGTTATCATTGCCCTTGTGTTAAATCAATTTTTGTTACGAGGTAGCGTGCTCAGTGCGCTCCTGAGGCAGCGTGTTCAGTGCGCTCCTTAAGGGTTTTCGGTGCCCAATAGACCAGGAAAATGAGAAAAACGAATAAAGATAAATAAAAGAAGGGTGGAGCTACTACCATTATCCTCTGGCTTTATCCACTTATGAATAGTATAACTTAATCCATTTACCATTGATGATCTCCTTCCCGCTCATGTGGTTGAGGTAGTAATAACCGCTTTCCGGAAAATCAATTTTCCGTACGATGTAAGGCCCGCGCCAATTTGCCGCGAATTTCCCGACTTTTGCCTTTCTCTGTACGTGCTTTGCGATTTTTAACACAATATCACCGACCTCGAAGGAGCGCGGTATTACCTTTTTGTTATAATAACGCGCCTTAGTAGCTCTGTAAGTTTCAGCGAAATGCTCCGCCCTTGCCCTACGTTCTGCGAGCGCATCGAGGTGCGCGATTCTTCTTACATCGTCTGGTTCCGTGTGGCTAGCCATTGCTACTCTAGCTGATGGTACCGCCACTTCAGCCGGTAAGATGGCATCCTCCTCGTATACTAGGGAATAGGGAGACGCCCCTGTTGAGCTCCGCTTGGAGATTCTGTAAGCCCATAGCGCTAGGGGCAACTGCTCGTGCCAGCTTCTGTGATGATCGTGGACAATTTTGCTCAGAATCCTCAGTAGCGTTTTGTTAGTGGATTCCGCTAATCCATTCCCTTGTGGGTAATATTCAGTTGATGCATGTTGTTTTATATGGTACTTGGCCAACAGATCTGCCACCTTCTGGTTGATGAAGGAGGTACCGTTGTCCGAGCGAATGATCATTGGCGCGCCGAAACGACAAATGATGTATTCTTTGATGAACACGGCAATAGTTTCTCCCTCGTAATTTCGCAGAGGTGCTGCTTCTACCCACTTGGTTGAGTATTCCGTGGCCGTGATTATGTATTTATGCCTCCCGGAGGATAGAGGATTTATAGGGCCGATTAAGTCCAGACCCCAGCTGTGGAAGGGCCACGGAGCAACCACACTGTGTAATTCTTTGTGCGGCGCTTGTATGACATTCCCATGGAGCTGGCAGATGTCGCATTTTCTTACATAATCTACCGTGTCAGCCTCCATGGTAGGCCAGTAGTGCCCCCCTTCATGAATGTGTATAAATAGCTTGCGCTTTCCTTGATGCTCCATCTCATGAGCCTTGGTCATCACTATCTGCGCTTCTTCTTTGCTTAGGCACCTCAGGACCCCGTTGTTAAAGCTCCTCATGTACAATACCCCGTCATCGATGAAGAAACGCGCCGCCTTTTTCTTTATTATCAAAGCTTCCACATCGTCTCCCGGGAGTAATCCGTTCCTCAAATATATGGTTGCCTCCAATCCAACTCTTCGACCGTACAGACCTCCGATGGTTGCGGCGGCGATTGACATTCCGCGCAATTATTTTGTAAGGTCGCGGCCTGTGTTGCCATCTCGGGCCAGTAGTACCCTTTTCTTTGTAGCCTTCTGTATAGCGGAATTACTCCCGAGTGCCCGCAGGTCTCCTGATGAACTCTATTCAAGAGGTTTACCGCTTCTTGATTCCCTACGCACCGCGCTAGGGCTCCACCCGCCATTTGGTAATATAGTTGTCCCTTGATAACCACAAAGGATTTCAGCCTTTTAAACAATATCGACCTTTCTTCCTTCGGTTTTTCAAGTTCCCTCATGATTCCTTTTCTCCAATCGTTTTCTTCTTCGAATTTAATCCCTCGTAACCATGTGCTGGGGAGAACTTGCCTGTGTATAGTAATCGAGCCTTCATCCTAGCCGTTCAAATTGATTTTTGCCGCTAGTGTTGCCAAGGCGTCGGCATGTCTGTTCATGGCTCTTCCCGTGTGCCCTAATTCTATTTGGGCAAATTTAGCCATCTGCTCATGTGCTTCCGCGCGATAAGGTGCTAGACGCTCTTCTTTGACATGGAACTCTCCTCCTGCTTGGCTCGTGACCAATTTCGAGTCGCCATGTACATGGAGTCGACGAAGTTCCATTCGTTCTGCCAGCTTGAGTCCTATTAGGAATGCCTCGTATTCAGCTACATTGTTGCTACATGCGAAATCCAGTTTAAAGGCAAACGACAGTAACTCCTTTTCTGGTGTTTCAAACACGATGCCCGCTCCTCCATATGTTCCGTAAGACGACCCATCAAAGTACATGTCCCAGGTATTTTCCTCTTGGAGCTCAGCTACTTCCCCTGGGATATCCTCATGGATATCGGCCTCATCACTTCCTGGGAACGCGGCTAAGAGGTCTGCGATGGCTTGGCCTCTTATGCCTCGCGGTCTTTGGTAATGTAACCCGAATTCTGACAACTGAAGAGACCAACGCGCGGTTCGACCGGTCAGGTATGGTCGTTCGGCCAAATAGACCATGGGGTTCGCTGCGGCAACTACCACAGTCTGATGCGCCAACAGGTATGGTCTTAACTTTTGAGCTGCATATATCAAGGCCAGGCACGCTTGCTCGATCCGCGGATATCTCACCTCAGCATCTTTCAGTGCTCGGCTCACGTAATATATAGGAAAAAGCTGGTCGTTTCATAAATCTTAGGCGAGGAGCGCTCCTATGGCCTCGGTGGTATATGATAGATAAAGATGTAGGCGCTCCCCAGGTATCGGTGGTCGGAGGACTCGTGGACAAGTTAGGCATCGCTTTATACTTTCGAAGGTGGTCCGCTGAGCGTCTCCCCACTGGAACGCGCATCCTTTCTTTAGGAGTGGAGTAAAAATGGCCATCATCTGGGCAAAACCCGGTATGAATCTCCGGACATACGATATTTTTCCCAGAAAGCTTTGAAGTTCGTGCACATTGGCAGGCTGTCCATACTAAGTATTGCTTGCGCCTTTCATGGATCTACCTGGATCCCCGTGCTAGTGACCATGAAACCTAAGAACTTACCCGATGTGACCCCAAAAGCGCATTTCAGAGGGTTCATCTTGAGTTTGTACTGCCTGCAACGCTCAAATACCATACGCAAATGATCGATGTGGTCTTCCTTTTTCTGGGACTTGACCACAATGTCGTCGACATACACCTCGACTTGCCTATGGATCAAGTCATGGAAAATAGAGACCATGGCTCGCTGGTAAGTCGCCCCCACGTTCTTCAATCCGAAGGGCATTACCACGTAATAGAAACAACCGAATGGCGTTTGGAATGCTGTTTTGTGCGCGTCTACGGTGTTCATTTTAATCTGATTATAGCCACTGTAACCATCCATAAACGAGAACATTTGGTGGTTACTAGTCGCGTCTACTAGCATATCGACGTTTGGTACCGGGAACTCATCTTTTGGACAGGCCCTATTTAAATCTCTGTAGTCGACGCAGCAGCGGATTTTCCCATTTTTCTTCATTACTGGTACAATGTTGGCTAACCATGGCGCGTTCTTTATAGGTTTGATAAATTTTGCTGCCACCAATCGCTCAATCTCCTCTTTTATTGCTAATGCGACATCCTTATGAAAGGTGCGGCTCCTTTGTTTTATAGGGCGAGCGTATGGCATCACATCTAAATAATGTGCGACCAACTCTGCGTCTAAACCTAGCATTTCGCTATATGTATAGGCGAACACATCTTTATACTCTTTTAATAACTCGATCATTCTTCTCCGCTCTTCCCTTACGAGGGACGCGATGATCTTGATTAGCCGCTCCTCATTATCGCCAATGTTTACTTCTTCCATCTCGTCCAAGGATGGTATCTCTACGGGTTTTTCCACCGACAGATGGTGTCGCCTGGCTTGTCGATGCCTCACACAACTGATCAGGCGGCAGCACCTCCGCTGATTGCTATAATCTGTAAACGTGTCCCCCGCTTTGAGTGGGAAAGCGGTGGAACCGGGGCTCTGGTTCTGACTTTGACCTTTTGACGTCTGTTGGCGCCCCCAGTCTTTTGGCACTGAACACGGACGCTTTTTCTTCAACCTTCCTTTTTTCCTTGGGTATTATTAAGCGAACTGGGTTAAAGACCGAAACTTTATTATCTTCTTCCCACTTCGGCAGGGGGATTGTCCGAGATAGGCATATCACGGCTGCTTCACTTTGTTCCGCTGGCTTATAAAAAACTGCTTCTGCCATGTACGCCTCCTCGGGCCCAAATGGGTTATTTGTGGCGGGTACCCTGTATTCCTTGCCCCCAATGCTAGTTTTAATACACTGATGATAAGTGGATGCCACGACATGATGATCACGTATCCATCCGCGTCCAAGGAGCAGGTGAAACGAGGTATGATCGTCCAATACATGGAAGGGTACTGACGCTTTGATTGGCCCAATAGACATGGTGAGGCATATTACTCCGATTGCCTCCTGGGTGTCACCTCCGAAACTGCGCACCACTGTTTTCCGCTCCCTGATTTCTTCTCTTGGTATGCCCAGCAAATCCAAGGTTTGTACCGAGATGAGGTTTAGAGACGCTCCTCCATCGATGAATACTCTTCTTAATTGCTGCTTATTGACAGTCGCGGTGAGATACAACGGGCGTAGGTGCTCCCCAGGAATGCATATATCGTTGTCGTCAAAAGTAATACTTCCTCTTGATAGCGCCTGATGACCTACAGCTATAGCGGCGATTGTCTGAGACGCCTCCCTAATCTGGTCTTCACTGAAACCGAGGGAATCAAAGAATTGTTGTGCGATGATGGTCTTGGAGAATTGGAAGGCGACGCTGTTCGTTCCCTCGCCTGCTTTCCGCTGGACAGTTCACATGCTTCTTCCTTGGAATCCTCCCATTCCGCCCACTCCTCGTCTCTAGGGTCGTGGGAAATCATCATAACGTTGTGTTTGGGCAAGGGATCCTTGTCTATTTGTTGTCGCCCGAGGTCTATCTCCCCCGCTCTTTCCTTCCTCCAAAATGCATTTCGCACCCCATAACAGTCAAGGGTTGGGTGGTTCACCCTCCTGTGAAAGTGGCAGTATCGTTCGTGCGCTTTATTAACTGTATTGAGATCTACAATGGCGGGTGGTAAGTTGATTTCTCCTTTAGCGGCCCATTGATCACAAGATTCTCGATTTGCTCCTTAGTGCAAGGTAAAGGCGTTGGGATAGGGCGCTGGTCGTTGGGATTGTTCCCACCCCGTACTCCTTGTGGCGCCGCGCCTTGATACAGTTGGAACGGTGCTGGACGCTTGTTCCCTGGAATAGGTCCACTGCTGGTAATTGCCGCGCTTAACGAGTTAACCGAATTGTACCACGTCTACTATATATTTGCTTGCTGGAATATCCCCAGGCAGTCTGATACCCGCGCTGTCGCTTCTTCCAATTCTACGAATGTTTGGAACTGAAAGTTGGACAAGGCGAAACGTAGTGTGGCAGTCATCTTTCCAACGCAGATCTCAACCAACCTGTCCTCCGGCACATCCTCACTAAATTCAAGCGCGTGGCTTCGGAATCTCGTAATGTACTTCACAGGGTCTTCGTTAATTCCCATCGTTGTTCGCGCTAAATTGACCGACGTCACTCGCCTCTTTGTAGAAAAGAATTTTTTGAGAAATAAGCGCGCCATCTCCTCCCAGGTTGCTATGCTCCATGGTTTTAAGTTGTCATACCAGGTGTATGCGGTATCGGATAAAGATTTTCAAAATTCCTTTAGGCATAAATTTCCATCGTTCGCGTGTTGGTTCATTGTCGAGAGGAAACGACCCAAATGTTCTCGCGCGTTTCCCTGCCCCGTATATACCTTGAACTTTGGCGATGAGTATTCGCGTGGAAACTTGTAAGCAACCACTTCTTTCGTGTAAGGTGGGTCCAAAGAGCTATACCCGTGGTCTTGTTTTGCTACTCGGTAATGTTCCTCAATGTATCTGGCTAAGTCTTCCTCCGAGATCCTCCCAGTTAGTACACTAGGGCTTTCCATTTCTTGCTGAAATTCCTTTGTAGCCGCGGGCTTTACTTTTCCGGGAACGATTCCGGCCACATTTGGTTCATCGAAAGTTCCGTTGACCGGACCGGTATTCTCTGGTGAAGCCGCGCCCTCATTTTGTATAATTAACATCATCAATCGCTCCTGCCTTTTTGCCTGCGCTGCAAACTCTTGCCTCATTTCGTCCAAATTTGTGTCATGCTCGTCATTAAGGGTGGATGGTGAAACCTCTTTCCCTGCGCTGATGTTGTTGGCGCAGTTACAATTCCTACGGTACGGATATCTTTTCACCTCCATGCGCGTCCTTGGTGTCGCTGTCTGTTGGTTCATTCTTTAACAACACAAAATCCTCGCTCGGTATGGGGACTCGCTCAGCTTTCTTTTTTGGCGCGCTCGTCGCTTCTCGTACTGGTTGCATTCCGCTGTACTCGAAATCAGTCTCCCGGTGTGGTTGCTAACTGTGAATGGGGTAAGATTGACAATCCGATCCGAGTCACAGAGGTAACAACCCGATTTATCTCCTTTCTCTTGCTTTCTCTGTCTCTTTCTTAAGAGTGTAGTCTAATTTCTCTCTCTTCCAAAAAGCCTCCTCAATGATCTTTTTAAAGCCCTATTTATAGAGACTCCCTTTCACTCCTTGGTTGCCATGTGTCCTCTTAGCCACTTATTAACATAATTGCCATCTTTCATATCTTAAACACCCAAGATGTCTAAACCCAAGCCCAACTAGATAAGCTTAACTTGGTATGTGTCAAGCCCATTAGGCCCTATTGGACTTGGGGTATCCACACCTAGCAAACAGAGTTTTTGACGTTGCAAAGTTGCAACTTTGCAACGTGAGATGAAAAAAGGATCTGCCGATGAAATTTTCATCGACAGATGGTTTTTCTATCGGTCGATGGTATTTTCATCGATGCCATTTATCTCTCCTACTTTTTAGTTTAAATAATCTTTTTAAATCTTTTTTTAATTAAAAACGGGTCCCACAAATCATATATAAATCTATAAATGACCCACCATCCATATTTATCTAGTTTTTTAAATATTTCTTTATTATTTGGACCCACTAAATACAATAAAATAACTAGATTTGCTAGTTTTACCATAGTGGGAAATTCGTTTTGCTAGTCCACGTAGACTAGCAAATCCCTTGTTTTGGTTGCTCCCATAGGAACCAGCCTTAAGACAAATGTTTCAAAGATCACTTAACTAAAAAGATAATCCTTCTCCTGATTATTTTGGGGCAGTAGTTTTCTTAGAGGCATGGAAATATAAACCAAACTCAAGTCTTAAGAGATCATTTTTGGTGAAGATACTAAACTACCCCTATACTTAATATTAAATACCAAATTAAGTTACCAATAACACTTTCTCTACCGCATTGGCAGTATCTTGACCTGGATTGAATGTACGAACACCTCCTCCAGTAAAATATCATCCAAACACATGTTGCGCCTTCAACCCAGTTATTCGCAAGAATGTCTACATGGTCCCGAATTCCCTCCAGAGAGAAAACCCAGGGGAATTCCTCTCTTTCCTAGCTGGAATACCTGCTCGGAAAACACATATCAGTCACTGATTGTCCGACTAGATCATGATAAAATTTAAGGCCTACTTCATGCGCATAATTTGATCACCAAAAATATCCGTCTCCCAATCACAACTGGGGCACAAGCTATACCATCTTCAAATAAGAGGATACCAAGCCAATATAACTGAAGACCGAGCGAAGATGCCGAGGCCCAATATCTCCTGGTTAATTCCATCAACGGGAATAACCAATAAGTAGTCTTGAGCATGTTTAATTTTGTTACATTACCAAAGTAATGCATCTCGTTCTGTCATATCGTATTTAATGGGCAAATTCTTCTTCATTCTATTGAAGTATTAGACTGCCAAAGAGCTCATAGAATGGGGTGCAGTACTGTCATCAATGCAAACAAAAGAAGCGTTGATGCAACTTACTTGTGTGTATTTAAGTGGAGAGCCTGTTGAAATCAAGGACAATGACCTAGAATTGTTCCTTGCCGTATCTTAGTTTGCAAACAGGATGCAATGAAACGATCTGTCATATGTGACATGCAGTGAAGCAATACACCGGTGCAACATACCAAAGCAGAGACCATCACCTAAAACAGGCCCAAACCATAAGTGTTTTTGTGGCATAAATTAGAACCCAACTACTAAGACGAACGGTTGGCCCAAGCCCATTAGAAACTTCAAAACCCTCTTTTTCTTACTCTGTTTTGACCTACGAATTTTTCTCGCAGATGAAGATGATTATGGAAAATGCAGTAGCATAAATGGTTGTTGAAATGCTGGAATGAAATAAAATTTGTGTTGTTGTTGACTGTTGGATGATAATGTTTGTGTTTGTTGTTTGGTAGATGTGGTGAAGGATGATCCAACAAACAATGTTCCAGATACACAAAACTTGGTTTGCAAAGGGATAAACACCCACTTGGGGATCTTGAAGAATGCAATTCACAGTTATTTTCGACTCGATACTCTTGGATGTTTGTTAAGTTCGACCCCCAATAGTGTCTGCCGAAGAGGTATGGGATCAGCAGTTCAACCTCTACCTTTCCAACCTCTAGAAACTGGGTCAGTATGATCACTCCATCACTTGTCTCTTCGTAAATTTAGCATTGTCTTTTGCATTGATCTATAAACAATGAAGCTTAAGACGGACGGACTAATCGATGTTTTATATCACTTGTAGATTGTTTTATATCACTTTTTGGTAGTTGATGATTAGGACCCGGTGATATTTGGTAGTTGCATATCGGTTTCTTTGGGCTGTTTGCCTGGCAGAAATTCCACAAAATACGACTGAGATTTGTACCATGGACTTCAACAGCATTGTTGATCGTGCAAAAATACATGGGCATGTTTTGGTAGCCCTCGTCCCCAATCTGATCAGGCACACAAATAAGCAGTCGCTAACACGTGGGAAGTTAACTGGGAACCTTGAAACCCATCTGGTGCATACAGTTGGGCCAAACCCTGCGAGTTCAGCGTTAGCTGCCATTCTCACATGTACAGTATAACAAGTATAACCATTTGCATCTAGTATAGGCGAAGAATGTAAATCTAAGGTTTCATTCATTTTATTCAGTTACCACAATCACTTGCAGGAAAATCTTTGGTAGTTAGTTAAGACATTGGTCTATGGACTCTTTCCGTTTCAATGGGTATCCGACCATCAAAACCTTTTCTTTTCGGCCAAAATTCATCCAAGATATTGAGCTGACCAGAGCTGTTTAAATTGTAATATCATCATATTAGATAACCGTTCATAAACTCACGGTGGGAGGCCGACCGAAGAGAAACTTAGACTAATTCATTATTTTTCTGATTTCGTCTCAATTGGAAACGCAAATTGTAATGATCATCAAGCAGGTCAATGGCTATAGACTAGTCAATTGGATATGATTTTAGTATCATTGGATAAATCTCGAAAATTTATGCAAAATCGACTATCAGATCGAGTCAATCGGACACCGGACATGGATAGTGCGACACTCAAAAGATAGAGCCAAAAGTCGGTAAACATTTGATCATTAACCTGACCATTGACCAGACTTGATTTCATTAATGGGATCTTAGTCATTGTATTATACTAAGGGTAATCTATCATAATCATTAGTTAGTCATATTGCATGTTGCTTAAGACCATCTAGTCAATTCATTTCTTGTATCTAGCTTATCTACTAATTATATGGTGTGGACTTTGTAGACCCTTGATGTAATTCACCTCCATAATTGATTGGGAAAGACATGTCTGGCAATAGTGGTCAGCAAAATTAAGATAATCTCTAAATTATACATTCTACTCCCTCCGTTTCAATTATATAGGCGGAGGGATTAAATCTCTTAGATTAAGAAGACATTTTTAAAGTCATAAATTTCCATGTTTTTTCTTGCTTTGCCCCTTGTCTTATTCCCTTCACAAGTACCTATGTATTATTAATAAGGGTAAAAGTAGTAAAAACCCATCTTGATATTTGTATCCCGCCTATAATTTGAAACATGAAAAAGTCCATTTTCCGCTTATATAAAAGAAACGGAGGGAGTAGGTAGCTAGAAGGCATCCATAGTAAATATATATATATTATTTAAATTTAAATCACATGCATAGGTGTCAGGGATATGAATTACTTGTCATTCTTTTATTGAAAATATATAGCTATCTTTTTAGTAATTAAATCCAGCAAGAAGTAGTTAGGTTGCCTGTCTAACAATTGTTGTTGTGAATAATTGAACTGATTAGAATTTGCATGTATGAGTCACAGAGTCCAAGTGTCTCTAGCTAATTACCTTTAATAATAAACTAGTTGTTCAGCCCGTGCGTTTGCACGGGCCTAAGTCCCTCAGTCTTCTAGCTCACCGCGTTTCATACTAAAGGGGTTCGTCCGAGTCCATTCCCTGGTTTCGTTAATTTCAACTTTTTCCATTTAAAAAAAAACTGAATGGGAGATAATCAATAAATCAGAGAGGTATTTCTTCAAGTCTGTGTTGAAATAGTTTGGATTTAATCGATACTGATTGCGTAAGAAATTGTATGTCCAAATACGAATTGATTGCAGATGAACAGTTGGTAATATTCCATTATCAGGGATTTCGATTAAAGGTGGAGTTTGCTTCTAATTTGATGTCTACTCATGATATTTCCTAAAGTTAATGACTTGTCCGTGTTTGGTTCTTCTGAAATTTAACCGTAGTGTTCTAATTTTGTTGATAACCTAACCTTTAATTTTATATGGTTTCTCGACCCTAAGCATGTTTTCTAAAAGACTGGGTTTCCGTTAATCTCTCTATTGAAGAAGAAATTGGAAAAATCCTGATGTAATCCGACCAATAATTGATGCAATGTGATCAAATTGTGAATATGAAGACTATGATGAAGGAAAGAACAGATTTCGTTCAATTAAGCATGAATTTCAAAAAACAGTTTAAATAATGTATAAGTTTGTAAACTACTAATGCAGAAGTATGAATTTTAACTAATTGAACATGTTCTGGCCAATTAAGCTTGAACAATTTGTAAAGAACGAATGCATAAGTATAAATTGGTCTAGTGCCTGGTATGTTGCCTGAGATAAGGTATGGCATCTTGGTACCACAAATTCAATTCTTTTGGAGAAGGTCCTGACATTGGCAATAGCGAGGTTCTCTCCTTGGCTTTTTTGTGTATCTCATACATCAGCTTGTCCATTGCTTCCTTACTCTTGTTAAGATAGAAGTTGTCTGCTAGGTATTCCTGTCATTGTATAGGTGCATGTTCCTTGGCTCTGTCACGAATCTGAAAAGTAAAATATTTTGTTAGTGTTGGTGTTTCTTTTTTGCTTGCCTTGAACCCAAGACCCTGATGCTGGTCCATTCCTTGTTTCTTTGCTTTACTTTGATCTATATTGAAAATAAAAAATAAAATTTATTAGATACACAACTACAGGTCTTGGCTGTCTGACATAAACGTTTTGCTTACTTGTTGGAGCCCTATGTTTCTGGCGTTTTTTTTTTAATGGAGATGTGGACGACTCTAGCACTCTCTTTATATATATGTTGTTATGGTTTTTAACTTATAGGGAAAGATAACTTGGAAAATACTTTATAAACTATTTATGGAAAGAAGATCTATGTAAAGAGTCTGTTATATTTGATTCTGTAAATATCTTTGCTTCCTTTTTTAGTGTTCCAACTTGTTGGGTCTAATGACACTGGATTTTTGTGTTATGGGATTATTGTCGAGTCTAATGGAGTTGGATCATTACTGTTACAACTTGTCGGGTCTTCTATGTTGGACCATTGTGTCACTGGGTAAAACCTCTGACTTTGCTTTCCAGCTAGTTCCATTGTATGAAGCCCAAGCTATTTAATTGGTAGTATAAGCAGATCAAATGGTTCATGTAAACATTATAATATTGTGTGTGTGATTTTGGTGATCTGTAAAATAGCTAACTGATATACAATAAAACCTCTATATAAGAATACACTATAAGGGAATAAACTCTATATAATAATAAGAAATTCCAGTTCCGAATTAGCTTAATCTTTGTAAAAATTACCTCTATATAAGAATAACCTCTCTATAAGAATATTTACTTACGGTTCCAAAAATATTCTTAGATAAAAGTTTTACTGTAATGGAAACATAGAATGTAGTAGCTGTGTAGTTCAACTTTAAGAAGAACTGTTATCATATTAAAACCACATGTTAAAAAGACTTCACGCATCACTAAGCCTGACCAGCAATTATCCCATGTCCTAATTGGGATTTTCCATGACCTCAATCAACCGTGATAGGTACCCTGCGGGTTGAATCCCGCGGGTTACACAAAATGAAAAAGTAGAGAGGGAGAGCTGGTCCCCACCAACCCACCACCCTAGAAAAGCAGGGGGTTGGGCTTTACGGTTTAGTGGGAACACCAAAAATGTGAGAGGGTGTGTAACCCGCGGGATCCAACCCGCGGGGTACAAATCATTTTTGGACCTCAATACCAATTCGTGTGTTCGGACGGGCCCGAGTCCCTAAGCTGTGCGGCTCACCGAAGCTAACACTATCATGTATGGCTCGAGCCCACACATGTTTTGCATCGAGATCTGTTGACGGAACATGGTAGCACATTCATATTCTCTTCCTCTTATCCGTAGAGAAATGAATCGGGCGAGCTTCCGAGAGAAAGAAGATCAGTTACGGGAAACATTGAGTCTTTGAAATCAGAGGTGATGTAATTAACACGAAGTTAAATCTGTTCTTAATTGTGTTTACTTTTTTTCCTTTTTGTTTTTGATTCATTCAAAATCGATTAAAGATAGTGTTCAATGCTTATGAAATAGAATGGGTTCCATTATATTGGCATGATTTAACTGAAATTAAGATGTATTGTAGAGTTCTTGTACCTTTATGTTTGATTGTGTTTTAAATTTTTGAAAAAGTAACCCTTAGGGCTCCGTTTTTAAATTGGGATTTAAGACCAATGAGATTGAATTTGTATTTGTACTATTCGATTGAGTTGAGTCTTTGTTTGATGTCTGTGTTGGGAGTTAAAAATCTACCTAGGTTAAATAGGCTAATTGGTTGAATCAATTGCATCTGAAGAATATTGTTGTTTGCTTATGCAAATTGTTGTTTGCTTGCACTCCTTCCAGATTAGTAATCTAGCTGTAAGCAGAACTGTATTCTATACAAAATTGAAGATTTCCACTGTAAACTGTAAATAAAATTTGAAATTTCAATGAAATGCCTAAGAATTGTTAAATTTCCTGAATGTACTTATAAAATCTATTGTTTACCTCTGATTGTGTCACTGTCATCTTGAACTATGCGATCAATCAGTTGCATATTGTCACATATTTCTTCAGTCAGAACAACCTTTGTGTAATAGTCATTGTTGTTTTTGTTCATTATGAGTTTCATTTTCATCCTTTCTTCTTTGTCTGCATTCAATATGCACTGCATAAACTTCCCTGCGCACAATATGTTTTCGTCTGCGTATATTCCTATGTTGTTTAGGCTTTGTGAGCGACTTTGGTTTAGGAGACATGCATAGCAGGGTTTGATAGGAAACTGTGAGCGTCGCATAACTGTCCCGGATGCATCATTGGGTGACGTGATCTCCACTCGCTTCAAGCTGATAGTCTTTCCCTTGTGTTTGCCGCCTGGAATTTGTGCTTCCACCGAAGTTATATCCAGGCCATGATCATGAGTCTGGTTCCTTTCGTAGTTTGTCCTCTTTTAAATCGCCTAACAATATGACCGGTGTACCAATCTTGAGGTCAATTATGTGTTTTGGAAGGTCTTCAGATTCTATTTTGTTTAGAGTCATCTTTTGGAACCGCCGAACCATGCTACCAAGCAATCCTAATTCTACTGCTAATAAGATATGCAACAGCTGCCGCTATACCTGGGATGAGGCCTGTCCACTACTATGATCATGAAAGGTCATGGCCTAGGTTAGTGACTTCCATCCACTTTGGAAGGGTGATCGCCTAAGATCTCGTCATTGAGGGAGAGTCTACGTGACAATTTGTTTGTTATATGACTTTATTTTTCTGAATAATTGAGAAATTTTGCATGCATATTGGCTTGCTTGTGTTATTCAGCGTGGTTTTTCATTGATATCTAATCGATATTGTTGATATATGCATGTGTGTGTTCTGCATATGGAAGTGACGAAATATAT
>JAJJMA010292061.1:0-12441 GCA_023529015.1 Papaver nudicaule | reverse complement strand
ATGAAGCTCCCACCAATGTGATTTTCTTCCCTTTGTGCTTAAAGGCGATACTCAATTTAGCCAAGTTGAATAATATATCACCCAATTTCTTCAACCAGTCAGCTCCTAACACCATATTACAACCCCCCAATGGTAACAATCTCAAATCCTCCACAAACTTATGGCCTTGCATTGTCCACTGCAATTGAGTACAAATACCAGCACTTACTGTTTTTTCACCATTTGCCACAGTTACTAGCAAGTGTGGAGTGGTATGAATATTAAGTTTGAGAGATCTTGCCAAATCACTATCCAAGAAGCTGTGTGTGCAGCCTGTATCAATAAGAATAGAGATAGCCTTTTTTTTTTATAAAACCAGGAATTCTAATAGTATCTCCACTAATATTACCAGTAAGGGCATTGAGAGAAATCTCCATATCACTTTCTAACAATTCTTCAGTATCATCTAAGTGAATGTTATCAGTATCTTCATGAGTTGCTTCAGACTCATCCTCAGCTACAATCCAAAATAGGTATTGTTGTTTACAAATGTGACCTGGTCTGAATACTTCATCACAGTTGTAACATAGACCCTTTTCTTTTCTAACCCTCATCTGCTCAGGTGTGAGCTTCTTCAGTGGCGGTGGGTTTAAATTGATAGATTTGGGTGTTGTGGGTGAGTTGGTTTTAGATGAGAATACTTGTTGTTTTGATGAGTGGGAGGGAATAGCCAATGGTTTGGGTGGGTAAGCAGAATGAGTGAATGGCATGTTATGGGTAAAACTGGATGAGTAAGACTTAGTAGTTGGTTTAGAAAATTTTTGATGAATCATGAGTGTTTGTTCTTGCATTTTAGCCAGAGAAAATGCATGCATTAGTAGTAGGTTGAAACATCAAAACAGAACCTCTAATCTCTTCCTTCAGACCACAAATAAAACTATCCACAAAATACTTTTCAGGCAAATCTTTAATCTCACTAAGCACCAAGGCTTTCAAATGCTCAAATTCTTCAAAATATTCATCCACTGTAGTTGTTTGTGCAAGTTTATTAAACAACCCAATAACATTGTCATTAACTGGATTTTCAAAACGAGCAATAACACCTTCATATAAATCAGACCATGTAATAACTGGATGTTGTATTTGAAAGTTAAGTAACCATTTATCTGCCTTACCAGAGAAGTGCATAGCAGCTGACATTACCTTCTGTGAATCCTGTAAGTTGTGAAGAAGAAAAAATCGTTCGCACTTTTGAATCCATCCCTTAGGATTTTCGCCATCAAACCGTGGAAATTCCCATTTAGGCATCTGTGTTTGTGAGGTAGAGTCAGAACTACCAGAAAAAAACGTTGAACCCTTACCATTTGGAGAACGTATTCCAGATCCAGTAGATCCGAACTGAATATTAGCAGTAGAATTTATCACCAATTTGTTAACAGAATCCGTCAGAGCTTTGATGCCTTTTTCCATGAAGGAGAGACGATTTGTTATTTCTCCATTACCCTTTTCAACAGTAGCTAGGCGGTTCACGATTACAGCATCGCCGTCTTCTAGATCAGTAAGTCTAGCTTCGATCGTAGTTCCTAGTAAAGCAATACGATTCTCAAGCTCAGTAAATTTCAGCTCATGCTTATCGATTTCCTTGACCACCTCCTTAATAGTTGTAGCAGTCTCCATGGATCGAAACGGCTCTAGATACCAAATGTACTGTTCTAGTACAATGGATCATAGAAATTCAGAGAAAAGAAGAAGAAATCTTCTTTCGCAGCCTAAGGTTGAAAACCTGAAGATATTTTGATTAAAGCTGAGAAAGGAAAACAGATTACATACACATAAATAACCTGATCTCAACAAACAACTCTCCCATACTAATCGACTGACAAGTGTCGCCCATCCCCTAGCTCACACTAATTACTAAATAACCAATAACAGAATCCAAAGTAAAATAAATATAAAGGCGCACAGTACAGGTAGCCCAATACAGCCAGGTAGCCCCTTACTACTACACAGTCACATGACACCACCTATGAAAATCCTTAAGCATGAGCATGAAATCTTCCTTGATGGTACCTAGCAGCTTTTTATAAAATTCATTGGTGAAGCCATCCGGCTAGGTGACTTGTTGTTACCATATTATTTAATAACTTGACAAACTTCATCTTCAGTAAAATATGTCCCTAGACAGTCTTTCCTCTCATTTTCTAGCGTCCCTTGTTTCTATTTCCAGAAATAAGTTAATATAGTAATTTTTTATTTCTTCCTTAATGACAACTTAATCAAAACAGTCTTCACCACCAATTTGCAACTTAGCTATATAGTTTCTCTTTTTTTCTAGCACTAACTATTTTATGAAAATATCCAGTGTTTGAGTTTTGCCCTCAATTGCCATTTTTTAGCCTCCATAGTCTCAATAGTCCTTAACTTTGTTTTGCTTTCTAATCTAACTTCATGTTGCAATGGCTGTAAAGCTCCATTTTCCTCCAATAAATTCATCTCACTAATCTACTCCATCAACAATTTATTTTCCCTCTTGACACCTCCAAATTCTTGCAAACCCTAACATTTTACAAAATACTTCAGATTTTGCAGCTTCAAGAAGTATTTAGTACTAGGACTTCCACTATAATCCATAGTATTCCAGCGCAAGTCCACGTTTTTAGAGAAATCTCTATGCTAAGCCCAAATCTTTTCAAGCTTAAAATAAGGTTTACTAGCAACAAAGTTACTAATGACTACCAGCACCGGACTATGGTCAGAAGTAGTTCTTGTTAAAGCAATTTGGATTGCACCAGAAAAAGCGTTGTCAAAATCCAGACTAAACAAGAATCTGTCTAGTCATAGAGTAGAATCATCTTGACAACTTGTCCAGGTATAAGCTCCATTAATAATAGGTTGATCAATAAGCTCATGATTCAAGATGAAGTTGTTAAGAAAACTGTTATTTCTAGTATCTCCCTCACCTCTATTTGAGAGCACCAGATCTAACAACATTGAAATCTCCTCCAAAGCAGATTGGACCAACCCACCGGTGTCTAATCTCCTCCATGTCATCCCAGAATTCAACTCTTGAATCATATTCAAACCGATCAATATAATTGTCGATAAAGAGCTTGTATAGTTTATAATGGTGAAAACAATTTTAAGGGATACTTGATGTAATATGGGGTTTCAAAATGTTCCTTATAATTTTGAAGTTGTTTTAAGTGTGAATGTATTGCATAGTGTGAATGTATTGTATATTATGAAATTGATTAACTCTAACCATAAACCCTTGGGAAGAATTTTATGAAGATTGTCGGAAGTTACGTGTAACTCTTATGGCTAAGAGGAAAAACTTTTGATAATAATGATTTCTCTTAAGTTGCAATTTTAGACTCTCATGTTCCTCACTGGCTAAGATAAAAAGTTGTTCTTTTCTATCTTATGTTCGTAACTGGCTAAAAAGGGAAATGTCTTGCAATTTTACTTGTAAAGGTTCTTAAAACACAAGTGTATTTCAAATCCTTACTTCTAAAGATCGTCGTGTTGTTATCTTTTGAGAATGACATCAAATGGGGGAAAGTTCATATTGAACTTGTGTTTAATGGTATTTCGGGGTGTGCGACTGTGGAATTTGAGCGAATCGCGCGTTTACTCCCTCATAAGGTGAAGAAACTAAGTTTCTCAACTTAGTATTTTTAACCAGCTTGGTATGTAGACCTTTATCTACTTCTCTTTAGGCTATTTACGCGGATCCTTATCTTTATTCATACCATTTGTCAACTTTTGTGACAAAAAGGAATGAGAAATTTAAGTAGTTCTACTACAAAGACGAATGTCTTTTCAGAGCATTGTCATACGGAAATTGAAATATAAATTGTGTTTCATTGTCATATTTAAGCAAAAACAGATAATATTGATTAAGGGGGAGAACATATCAATGTTGTATAGTATTTTCTCTAAGCATCGGTGCAATACGCTTACAAGCTTGTAATAATACTTGATTACATAACAACTCTTATTGAACCTTGTCCATTCGGAACTTGTAAGGTGAAGTTTTCAGATGTTATTATTGCTGCTACGAATCTTCAACAATATGGGCGTAACGATCATATGTACACGAAAGAACTTTGAAGGAAACTTTGAAGATGTTGAAGAATTCAAGAAATCAAGATTGCATTATGGTTGGAGCTTAAAGTTTTATCTTATTTGAAAATCCGTATGTAGTAAGATTGGGTTTGTCACTAAAATTGACAAATTGGGAGATTGTTAGAGCTTTGCTCAGTTGAACCCACTGTCGGCATGTCAAGTATGTTGTCAAGTTTAGTTCTCAAAACACAATCCTTGATTTAGTCTGCAATGTCATTCTCGGACTAGGATAGATTAGGTGTTGAGACGAAGACCGATTGAAGATTGAATACCGGAGCTTTACATATTTGTTTATCTTCATTTCTCCATTCCCGAAGCGAGAAAAGACTCTCTCGAGCACTGACGTAGAGGTACTGATATCCAGCTTTTCGACTCTTAATGGTCGTCCCTTGGGAAATACATTGAACGAAGCTCACACCCTTTTTAGGACAAAACGACTGTGCCGGCCAATCCTGTATTTTCCCTATCCGTACGATTGGGTCCTTGGGTTTCCAAACTAGTGTTAGCTATTAAATTTATAATTGTAGTTAGAGTTAGAGTGTCTCAAGGAGGAGGAAGGAGAAGAAGGAGAAGAAGAAGAAGAAATTAGAGGAAAATCTAGGTTTTGGTGATCGTGATAACTAAAATGGACGAATTCAGGATCACTATAAAGTTATATGATCAAGCACAGTTCAAACGAGAAAATAAGTACATCGCGTAGCTTGGAATCGTCAAATCATGCGATTTTTTTTTGCATGCATTAAATACCTTCGTAGAAGCAGAATCGACAGCCTTTTTTTTTCAGATCTGAATTTATAGATTATCACGCCTAGTCACTCTAAATCTAAATTTAGGTATAATCGACAGCTTCGATAAATTTCATAGCTACCAATTAATTCATTTAGCCGCAATGAAAAAAAAAAGAAAAAAAAATTTTGAAAATAAAATTGATTTTTATTATCGACAAATTCAACTTCCTCAGCTGTCGATTGTACATAATCTGCAAGAAAATAAAATAAATATAGCTATCAATTATCTATATAGTTCCAAATTGAAAATTTTCAAAAATTTAAAATGTTGAAGTTCCATAATTGGTAACTAAAATTCAAATAACTATCGATTACATTGATTCTCGTGATATTCTTCGTAAATGAAGAACATCAAGAACAATCGGCAGCTCGAACTGCCAATTGTACTTATTAGCTAACATGTTCAGTCTTCTATGTTAGTTCCGAATTAGTTTTGTTAGTGACAAATTTGAGAAGGTCTCACCTATTTACCACCCACACTCTCGCTCCCCACATCACAATTGAATAAAATTATCACTTTTCAATTCTACTTTCTCCTATTTACCACTTACAAAAGTAAATAGGGTTTGACTCAGACTAGTATTTGTCTTCTTCTTCTATGATTACTCTTTTATTTTCATTAAAAAACCATTAACTTTGAAATCCATTGGCTCTTATCTCGCTAATTCTAGACTTACTTTGAAAAGTTTTTTAACCTGGAAAACCCATCATTTTGCTTAGGCAATGTAACATTGCAAGCAATATCAGATTGCAATGAAAATGCAATCAGATTGCAAATAAAAACGTAATCTAATCCATTAAAGGAAATACGTAGAAAGTATCAAATCAGTCATATTTCATCAACTAATCAAACCAAATTATCCAACAATTTTTAACATATAACTGTGGTGTTTGAAGGTAACTTTTTCCATTTAAATACAATGGTCAAGCAAACAATATCCCATCGTGCATGATAAACATTTTTCCTTTAAGTTTGATTGCCCACAGATTCTAATTTTTTTATTGCACCTATTCGTTGGGTGCAAGAAACAAGAACAAAAAATTTTAACGAGTAGATATACAAGATCCTTCCTTATACATATTTTTTTTTTAGGTTTAGGTTTTTACATTTTTGGTGGGTGGAATTATTACTGGGTATGGATAGTAAAGTCAATGGAGGTGGGAAACATGAGTTCTACAATATTTTGTAGGTGGTAATTAAGAAAACATAGGTAGGATTTTAGGTGGGTGGGAAAGAGTGAGAGTGTGGGTGGTAAATAGGTGAGACCTTTGAGAATTATGGATCTTTATACTACTATTTTTGCCTATATCAATCTTAAATTATTTTACGGAATCCTAACTCCGACAACCCAACTCCTTCCAGGTCTCTCAGTCAAGCTAATCCCACCGTTAGAGAGAATCCTATTCTTTTGGAAAACCTTAACGGCATCCGGTCATCAACTCCTACCAAGTCTCCTGGCCCCATTATTCCCTCAACTGTCATATCCCCTACACTACCGAGTCAAATTTCTCATCCCACACCACTTAAGCCCACACCATCACCTACACCGAACAAGACTCAGGACCCGTCAAACACCATACCTCCACCCGAATCCACTACCCATCTTCCAACTAAAACATATGAGAGATTTATTGTTTGGTCCACAAACCGGAAACCCACTTAGGCTAGGGTCCAGTGATAATTAGTGATTAACCGGAGGTCCAAATGTTGTCTAATTACTTAGTTGCCCTTGCATTTGGTACGTGCAGCAGTAATGAAGGAAATAAAATATTCTCTCCACTAACCTAGATTTCTCACGTTCTCTTCTTCCTTCTTCTTCTTCCTAAAACTACAAACGGTGGTGGTGGAGATATGACAATGAACCATCGGTTTCGATATACCGTGGGGTAGGAAGATGAGTTTTACATATATAGAGATATTTGAAGGAGTAGAAGTAGAAGATGAACATATGGATGGATCTTAGATTTTTTATTGATTAACAAGTATTTTGTTATAAGAAATTACAGAGGATGGTGGAGTATCGTAAGTCGTAACATATCCTCTTCGTCCTTCAAAGTACATGAGAGGTCTTGATGTTGGTGTATTTGGTCTTATTATTTTTTCTTTAGCTGTTGAATCAATTACCTGGAGGTTGAATGTGAATGTTTGTTTAGTATTGATGATATTAATATATTGTAGGGCTGATATTGTGTAGTCAATATTGGTCATGATTTTTATGTTGCATTTGTGTAAACGATAGTAATCAGGTTACCAGTCGGCCGACGCTTATCAATAACACTACAACATGATATGCAGTTTTTTTCTTTGAAATGTTGCTGTGATTTTTTCTATGAGTGTCATTTTGTTTATATCCTATCTGATACATCATGAATACTATCAATTGGTAGTCATTTTGTTGTAGCTTTTTGTTTGAAACAATTCAACAATAGTTTGATAACTGTCGTACATATTTAGCTGTACATGGTGGTTTTTGACATGGTCAGCTGCCGGTACATATTTGGATGTACTGGTAAAAAAAAAAAAAATTGGTTATAGGATGTGCTGATAAAATCTGTAGTACATATTTAGTTGTACTGACTCAAATAGATAGTGTCAAGTGCCAGTACAAATTTAGTTGTAGTGATAAAATTGTAGTACATATTTGTATTGATAAAAACTGCAGTACATATGTGGTTTGTACTGCTAGAAACTGGGTGGTTTTTGACAATGTCAACTACCGGTACATATTACGTTGAACTGATAAAAAATGTAGTACATATTCGGCTGTACTGACAGAAACCGGTTGAGTGTCAACTGCCAGTACATATTTGGTTGTATCAACTGCCAGTACATATTCGATTGTACTGACAAAATTGCAGTACATTTTTGGCTGTACTGACATAAACTGGATGGTTTTTGACGTTGTCAACTTCCCGTACATATTTGGAGGTACTAATAAAAAACTGCAGTACATATTTGGCTGTACTGACAGAAACCGAGTGGTTTTTTGACAATGTCAATTCCCAGTACATATTTAGCTGTACCGGTAAAAACTGCAGCGAAACATAAACCAAAAAAATTAGTATCCCAAATTCCCAAACTCATTCAAGATTATGATTTGTACTTGTTATTACAGAAACCGATTATAAGACTGATACAAATAAAAAAGGTACAAGAGATCAACTAAAATAGTCTGCAACATTTTGTTATTCGCCCAGTTTACATATATAGTCGCATGTGACTAAAACAAAAAGATTACATTCACAAGTTTTAGAGCAAAGTATATAAAAAATGAGAAACTTAAGACAATTAGTTCTACCAGTCAGAAAAAAAAGTGTAATACAATTGCAAGCCCGTAGTTCCAATCAACTTGCCCTGACAACCTGCAAAGAGAAAGACACTACTGTGAGTGAGGATCGTAGTCACACAAATAATGACCAAAACTCCTACACCAATGGAACATAAGCAACGGTTCATTGAACAACAACCTCGGCATCTACCGATCTCCATAAACACAATCACTCACATTCTAAAAGAATACACTTATAGATGTTTGTAAGAAGAGAAACTTGCATATATCCACAAATTAACTGCCATATGGTCAACACCAAGGTTTGGAAGTGCAAATAGTATTCAGATTCAATTTTAGGCATAGAAAAATAATGCAACTCACCATTGGGATATTCTTCTTAAGCCCTTTTCCATACTGGAACATTCTTGCCAATTGGTAATATGCCTTGGGCTGACTAGCGTTAGCTGCTCTAATGAAAAAACTTCATGCCAGATTTACATTTTCTTATACACCTATCCCTTTAAGAAACAGTACCCCCAGGTTGTAATGAGCACCAGCCTCCTCATTGTCAGCAGTCTTTTCAAAATACTCTTGCCTGTATTGAAAAGATTTAGGTCCAATTAGATATCTACAAAATGTATGATAAAGAAATGTATATAGCATAATGCATTTTTTTTGAGAAAACAAGAATAAATCGTTGTTGCTTGACAACTTAACAAGGAAAAATAATCCTTAATCATGTGGGTGACATGGATAAAGATGCACCAAGTTGGTTAAGACATATTTTCCAACTTTGGTACTTGGCAGTCCAGTACAACAGGTAAGTACTGGACTGCCAAAAAAGCCTAATATGTACGCAATTGGTGAGCTACAATGATATCTTAGTAACCATCCTTCATTTCATGAGTGACGACTGTAAATAAAATGTTTATTACATATGTAACTGATATTCTGGTAATCTTTGGATACATTGTTCAACACCTCTGGGGCTTTGTTAGTTTTGTTTGTCGAACTGTTGAAGCTTCAGGGAATAGAGACTCAAAGAGGTTTTGCAGGCATGTTCTTAAATGCAAGAATCCAGTTTCTATTGACGATCAACACCTCTGCAAGTAGCTTTTATCACTGGTTGTGTATCTAAGAATACTTTCCTATGAAAATAGCAATGAACAAACACAGACTCGACAACAATAGACACATTAAGCAAGTCAAACAAAATTCAAAATCAAAATAGAAACCGAAATCCATTTAGTTTATAGAGAGATTCAGAATGAAAATCACATTACATACTGATATGTACTAAGTGAAAATCTAGGAGATATCACAATACATATCGATACGTACTGGTGAAAACCCAATACATATTGATATGTACTGTGTGAAAACCTAAGAAATACCACAGTACATATCGATACGTACTGGTGAAAACCTAGTACGTATTTATATGTACTGTGTGAAAATCTAGGAGCTATCACAGTACATATAGATACGTATTGGTGAAAACCTAGTACATATTTATACGTACTGAGTGAAAACCTAGGAGGCAGTACATAGTGAAAACTCCTACAATTACAAATACCAATAGCAAAATCAAAATAGATATACAAAAACTAAATACTAATTCTCCATTCTTAACAGTACCAAACCTAGTACAAAAACCAGTAACTATTAAGGGTTTGAAACTACAAAATTAATGTAACCCAATTAGAATATAGAAATCGAATTTACCTTCGTAAGATCCCACATTACTGAAATCGCAAAGACTAACTTGTATCGATTCAGATCGACCAGTGGCATAAAAGCTGCAATAACAAACGTAAACAAATAAAAATCCCTAACGAAATCTAGATTCAAGAAATAATCCCCAAATTTCAGTTAAAGCCCTAATATCTGTATTTGTTATTAAAATCCTAAAATCTCACAAGAAAATCAGATCTAACCCAAAATCCAAATTAAACAAGAACAAATGAAGAAGAAGACTCATACGTGAAGGAGATTAGCTTAAAGCAGTCTCAAACCACATCTGTTTCACTTTCGCCATTAATGAAAACCGAAGAATTTAAGTGCTGAAAATTCATAAATCTCATCTATCACCACCGGTTAATCGTTTATACCCATCCTCGTATTCAGTTTACAATCAATAAATTATTTTCTTCTTCGTAAATCTCATCTACCACCAAAGAAAATCTTCATCGTTCGAGATAGAGAGAAATGAAAAATAGAGGAGTTGTTTTGATGATAGGGGTAGTGAAGGAATTAACGAAATATAAATATTTCTTCTCACACGTGTGCAGCCAGTTTTTATCCTTTAACAAAAGAAAAAAGGACCACCGGTTAATTACCTTTTTTCAATGTCCCTCCGGTAAATCAAGATATAAAATCTTGGACCACACAGTAGATTCTACAAAACATATACATGTACGAAGCCTGTACCGGAATCAAAATTAGTCAAGTCTACTATTCATGAAATCATCCCACCCAAATCCCTAATAGTTGAGCCATCCCCCCCAATTTCATCTCCGTCCCCAAAAAGTCCTAATCCTGCTACAATTTCATCTGCAATTTCCACTGTGCCACCATCTCCTCCTTCATCAAAAGCAAATTCACTTCGTACTTGGAAGAGACAGATTAGAGTTCACTCAGAAACTAATAAAGATGAAATTTACAATCAAGTTGGTAGCAAAAGATCTGTTTCCCCCATGGAGTGTGACCCTCCAGCAAAAATATCTCATACAAACCTCTCATCAAGGGTTCTGGCAACTTCCCCGCAAAAGTTGCAAGATCAATGTTAATACAATCGTGGAATTGCCGTGGTCTTGGGAATGAGACGGCAATTTCTACCCTTAACTCATTCCTACGAAGTTATAAACCAGCTATCTTGTTTTTATCTGAGACTCGTCTTAACGAGAGAAACAATTTACGGATTTGCAACTCCTTGAATTTTCGACATCATCATTATGTGCCGGCTAGAGGTAGAAGTGGGGGGCTTATGCTTCTATGGAAGGACTCTGTTGATTTGGAAGTGATCTCTTCATCTGTAAATGTGATCCATTGCCGTATTGCTGGACAATACAACTTGCCGCAATGGGAGTTGCTGTGTGTATATGGACCTCCTTCCCAGCAGAGCAGAGATAATTTTTGGGTAAGAACATATAATCTAATTGCATCAATTGATTCTCCGTGGTGTATAATTGGCGACTTGAATGTCTTAATGCATTCACATGAAAAACATGGGGGGTCCTCATCTACTGATATCAGTTGTCCGGAATTTAGAAACTTTACTAGGGACAGAGATGTGATTGACTTAGGTTATGCTGGTCCGGCTTATACCTGGTCTAATAATGCTATTCAGGCAGCGCCTATTTTAGAGAGGAGGTTAGATAGGGCATTATGTAATTGTGCATGGAGACTTCTTTTCCCTGAGGCTGCAGTCCTTCATCTTCCGAGAATATATAGTGACCATGCACCCATTTTGCTAAACACAATGAGGAAACCACCAAAAAGAAGTCGGCAATATAAGTTTGAATATTTTTGGACTGAGCATCCACAATTTATGGAGGAAATCCAAAGAAGTTGGGATTCTACCAATGGAAGCATTATCACCAGGTTGCAGGATTTGGGTACCAAACTTCAAAAATGGAGCAAAGATAATTTTGGGCATATATCGAGGGAATTAGAAATGGAGAAAAATAATCTGGTTGAGTTGCAAGCTAAGGCACATTTGTATGATACTAGAGAAGAGGAAAAAACTATTTTGGAAAAAATAAATGTTCTCATGACAAGAGAGAAGATGTTTTGGGAGCAGAGAAATAAGTCTGATTGGATTCCATCCAATGATAAGAATACAAGGAGCTTCCATTTGTCGGCAACTCATAGAAGAAGCAAGAAAAATATCCTTGCTCTGAAAGACAATGAAAATAACTGGGTAGCTGATTCTGAAACCATTAAATCTCTACTTGTTAATCATTTTCAAAGTGTTTTTACTAAAGATTCTGCTGTTTCTCCTTTGTCTTTTTCTATTGATTGTACTAACTCCTTGTCCCTAGATGATTGCAATAGTCTATGTGCAGTGCCTTCGCCCGATGAAATCCTAAACACCATCAAGAGTATTGGTTCCCTTAGAGCACCAGGACCTGACGGGTATCCTTCAATTTTCTACAAAAAGTGTTGGACGATTGTAGGAGCTGAAGTTATTGAGCTTGTCCAAAATTGCTTCAGGTTTGCGTCGATCACTCCTGGCTTAAATCACTCTTTCCTTTCTCTTGCCCCTAAGGTTA
>JAJJMA010292059.1:0-13319 GCA_023529015.1 Papaver nudicaule | reverse complement strand
GAAAACAAAGCAAACACAGAAGATTCAAATTTGTGTCATATCTTCGCCTTTAGCTGGAGTTAAAGAACTAACGGCTAATGCAGATGGGCATTCGGGTTATCTTTCAGAACCCCTAATAACCTGAAACTTCACTTGAATGAGCATTCAGGAGGTCCTAAAAGAAATTACAGACCGTCATGTTGTCGGACGTCTAAATTAGGGCCCGTGCAAACGCACGGGCTGAACAACCTAGTGGTGATAATTCGCTCCCGCATTCTTGGCATGGCTGGAAAAATTAGAAGAATTCAACTCAAAAATATAAGAGAGGCACTAAGAATTTCTAGCCCCTGTAGAAAGAGAACTACATGTCTTGTTGGGAATTTAAATTATTCGACGCGCACATCCAGAAAACGAACTCTCTAGGATTCTCTAGGCATTTTTTTTTCCGAGTAAAAAAAGGATATATAGTAAAAGATGTACAAAGTAATTACAGATAGTCGCAAGACTCCCAAACAAATTTAACGATTGAATCCCAATTGAAAATGACTTGTGTCGCAGAGTAGTTCTTGAAAATATCCGTCTGCGAGAGCCACAACCGTAGACGATTGATTCTCAAGGCATATAGCACAGACTACCTGCGAAACAAACAAATGGCATCCATAGTAGTCCCATGCATACATATAAGTAGTTAAAAATATGCTTCACGAATAAAAATTTTAGCGTGCTTGTGGCGTATACCTCTTCATGCGCCATATCCAGCACTTAGGAAGAATCATCATCACGTGGTTATTGTTCAGTGCGACAAGGTAAAAGTGATTCCTTTTTGTTGATTAACTGGAGGAGGCAGTGACGCTTACACCACTCGTGTGCGTGGCTGCAACGAATGCACATTTGACATTGAAATTCTTTTCAAAACATTCCCATTCCGTCAAACAGTTACCTCAAACCGGTAGCTCTAAAGTTGCAAGGTACAGAGAAGGTTAATGCTGCTAGCAAGTGCAATTTCTGAGTGCATTCTCTCTCCGGAGATATCTTGGTCGCAAACCGTGAGGGACAAAAACAACCAAGTAACTGAATGAAGAAGCATCAATTTTGAAAGAAGGAAAAATAGTGGGTTGGCAATTTGGTCACAAGACGCTACTAGTTCAAACTTGGAAAGGAACAGTAATAATTATTCGGGTTCATTGATTTTCTGTGAAATGTATTTGGTTCGAACTTTTTTTTTTTAACATAACACAATCATCTCAATCGTTTGAACAATGAATCTATCAAAACAGATACATCTTGATGTAAGTTAAAATGGATTCCATCAAAGCAAAAGCCTTTTGTATACCTTGAAATTTAAACTCTCAAAGAAAATTCAACCCAACCCATTGACAACAAGTTTCGAATGTTGTGTTGAGTAATTAATTTCAATTTACCCACAATAAATTACTATTAATGACTGATTTTCTAGTATTGGAAGTTGTATAAAGACCCAAGTAGCAATAGAAACCCAACAGTTTGCAACAGATTTTCAACCTCTATATAATCCCTTGAGCATTTTGATTTTCATACTTCAATTAGTTTTGTTTTATTCTCTTTTTAGAAATTGCTATTACGATGGTTGTAGAAAAGGCAATAGGGATTGATTTAGGAACAACGTATTCCTGTGTTGCAGTATGGCGAAATAATCGTGTGGAGATTATTGCCAATGACCAAGGAAATCGTACTACACCTTCTTATGTTTCTTTTAACGATACTGAGCGTATGATCGGGGATGCTGCTAAGAATCAAGTTGCTACGAATCCTACCAACACCATCTTTGGTAATTGTCGATGTCATTACTTCAAGTTTGATTATTCATTCCATTTTCAGTTTATTGTAAATTCAAGTAGTTAAGTGCTTACGAGGTAAAATATTGGATTCTTGCATTAAGTTTCACCCTTAGTTGTATCATTAGTCAGTATCATAAATAAACGACTGTTCCATAGCTTATGGACTCGCCATAGGAGTACAAACCATCTAAGTATGGTCTATTATTGTGTTTGTCTACCAGAGGGATTCAAACTCAATCTTCATATGATAACAAGAGTGTTTAACCATACTCGCCTCCATCTTGAGGGTATGTGTAATGTGTGTGTGTTTAAGGCTAAATTGTGTGCATTTATGATATCAAAATGTTCAAATCTTTGGTCTACAATTCTTGTTCTGTTATCTCTCAATTGTATATCGTATTCTAAGGTTCAGTAAATTGTAAATTGTTTAATAAGGTTAATTACAAAAGTTCATTGCTCATATAGTTGCCATCTCCAGAACTTTTTCTGAATCGGTTTATTTATATTGTAGATGCCAAACGTTTAATTGGTAGAGCAATCGATGATATCTTTGTCCAAAGTGACATCAAGCTATGGCCTTTCAAAGTCATTGCTGGCTTTGACGATACACCAATGGTTCAAGTCAGTTACAAGGGAAGGGATGTCGAGTTTTCACCGGAGGAAATCTCATCCATGGTTCTAATGAAGATGCGAGAAACTGCTGAAGCCTATCTTGGTTCAAGGGTTCAGAATGCCGTGATTACAGTCCCTGCGTACTTTAATGATTCCCAGCGTCAAGCTACTAAGGATGCTGGTACCGTTGCTGGCCTAAATGTATTGCGAATCATCAGTGAACCGACAGCAGCGGCCATTGCTTACGGTCTTGATAAGGAGACATGGGATGGTGTGGAGAACGTTCTTATTTTTGATCTTGGAGGTGGTACTTTTGATGTTTCGGTACTCTACCTTAACGAGAATTTTTTTGAAGTCAAGGCTACTTCTGGAGACACCCACCTTGGCGGAGAGGATTTCGATAACAGGATGCTAAATCACTTTGTTCAAGAGTTCAAGAGGAAGAATAAGAAGGACATTAGTGGAAACCCAAGGGCTCTTAGGAGGCTGAGAACATCATGTGAGAGGGCAAAGAGGACTCTCTCATCTACTACTCGGACCATCATTGAGGTTGATGCCTTGTGCGATGGTGTTGATTTTCATATGCCCATCACTCGTGCTAAATTCGAAGAGTTGAACATGGATTTGTTCACTAAATGTATGGAATCTGTTGAGAAGTGTTTGGCGGATGCGAGGATGGACAAGAGTGCAATTGACGAAGTTGTTCTCGTTGGAGGGTCCTCTAGAATTCCCAAGGTTCAGTCTCTTTTGCAAGATTTTTTTAACGGGAAGAAACTTTGCAAGAGCATTAACCCTGACGAGGCCGTGGCTTATGGTGCTGCAGTGCAAGCAGCAATTTTGAGTGGTCAGGGTAATGAGAATTTGCAGGAATTTGTGTTGTTGGAAGTCACCCCTCTCTCTCTTGGTATTCATACGTTAGGAGATGTTATGAGTGTGTTGATCCCAAGGAATACTACCATTCCCACCAGGAAGCAGAAGGACCACTTCACTACTGCTGCTGATGGACAAACTGGTGCGTCTATTAAGGTGTATGAAGGTGAAAGAACTAGAACCAGCGACAATTACTTGTTGGGTCAGTTCCAGTTTGATGGGATTCCTCCAGCACCCCGAGGTGTCCCTAAGATAACAGTATGCTTTGAGATTGATGCAAATGGTATATTGAACGTGTTTGCTGAGGAAACAACATCAGGAAACAAGAATATGATCACCATTACAAATAACAAGGGTAGGCTTTCAAAGGCTGAGATTGAGAGGTTAATATTAGAGGCTGAGAAATACACGATAGAAGATGAAGAACACAGGAAGAAGGTGGAGAGGAGGAAAGCTTTTGAGGATTATGCATATGAAATGGAGAACATGATCAATAATATTGGAGGAAACCTTGCATCCCATGAGAAGAGGAAGATAGAGGACGCAGTTAACAATGCTTTTCAGTGGTTGGAGATAAATGAACTAGCAAGCATAGACATTACCAACAAACAGATGAAAAAGCTGAGGAATATATGCAAACCTATGAAAGCACATTGGTCCCCGTATTGAAGAAGTCGAATAGTATTTTCGTCTACTTCTGGTTCAACTACATACTTTTCTCTGGTATCTTGAAGTCTTATTCGTTTCTTCTGATCCCGTTTTCTATTTCAGTACTCCTCTTATTCATTTATACTTAGTTGTTCGGCAGCTTAGGCAATAGGCAAGATTTCTTATGGGCGCTCAGATACTAGCAAAGATATTATGCAGAATCTTACTTTAGTTTTCTTATCAGTTTCCAGTGGTTTCCAAATTTATTTTACGCAGATATTAGTTTGGTTCAGATAAGCTGTATCATGTATGGTGTGTGCTAGTTTTTTGTTTTTACGCAGAAATTCTCTTGAATGTTAATTAGGAAATTTGTGGAAGAAGGCACAGCGAAGGTTGTGAACAAGCATAATTCAAATGAACAGAACAGATTCCTTAACTTGAAAGTTGACCATCAAAATATCATCCTAAGCGTTTGAAAATGCCTATGGCACGACTCACGAGCTTTTCCGAGCTAGCAGCGATGGACCCAAAAGAGAGAAAGTCGAATAGAGTGAAATTTCTTGGTTCAACGGCGTAATTGTCTTAGCAATCTTGAAGTGCTGTTCTTTTTTTTTTCTCATCATATTATCTAATTTCGATATACCACTGCATTCATAATAGTTGTTAGGCAAAGCTATTTGTGCAGAATTTAAAGGTTTTATCGGTTTTTAATGGCTCTTACAAACTTCATAGTAGCGGCCGGCAGAATTCACTCTGCTTTATTCCCCAAATTATGTAAATTTTTTAACGGTAAAGCAAGGGTAACTAGGCAATTTTTTACTTACCAAATTTTCATTAATAAAATACTCTGTTACAGTTGAAATGAAATGCTTCGGCATAGGACATTTCGTAAGAGCCTTACATTCTCTTACGCAGATGGAAGTGGAGTTAATATAAAGTACATGGCAAAATAAATGGAACCTGAGCGTATTCACAGTAATAGAAGCGTTTCCAGCATCTATCCTGATACTTATACATACCGCATACTTATACCTACAAATGAAGGTAATGCACTTGCAAGTACCAAAAGGACAACAGAGATGGCGCTTAACTCAGGGAAAAATCTAGCTGTACACTAAAGTGGATCATTCCCTGATAAAAAGACATAGCCTCCTGTACAAAAGTAAGTTCAAACCCATAACATCATCAGGTGCTTCCTAACATAAACTTCCTACTTCAAAATAAATTACCTAAAATAAGCCTTCTAGCAGTGGTTTTCCCCTCTTGACAAGCATCTCAGTTATCCTGTTGAATGCATCAGTCCCCACTTTCAGGTCTTCGGTCATCTTCCTGATCTTCTCCCGTTCTTGGATTAGAGCTTCTTCCTCCTGTTTGATTGCATCCAAAGATGGAAGCACATTCCCTGCCAACTGATCTGCCTTGATGGAATCAATTCGCTGTCGAAGCCATGCCACATTGAATTGGAAATATTCGCACGTCATTATCTGATTCTCCCAGTCTTCAAGCATCTTCCCAGTGACCATGTTCAGGGTTTTGTCACTCATTTCCTCTATCATCGCCAACAAACTGGACACAATTGTCACTCGTGCAGCAGTAGCTGCAGTACTGTTCGTTATTACCTTCGTAGTAGCGATGTGACCATATTTCTCCCATATTTTAGTGTACAGTGGAACGAAGTGATGTGGCACACTAAATCCCCCAACAAGTTGATGCCCCGAGTGTGTTTCCATTGTCTGCTGCTCCAAGGAAACACCAACGTTAGGATTTTCAACAAGAACTTTAAGTTGCTCTCTCTCAGTTGTTGGGGCACTAGCTTGCAAGCTGCAATCACCTGCAGGAGGTTGGATGTTATTAGGAGTCAGATGCTCGTGGCTTTGACTCTGGAGGCCAACGTTTTGCTCTCCTTCAGCTACCCTACCTTGATCAGCATTGGCTCCTACATGAACATCTTCATCAACATCGACTTCTTCTCTCTTCACAACCCCTACAGTACCTATAGCACAAGTCTGAGAGTACAGTGCTGATGAGTTAGAAACCCTAGTAAACTCAGATGCGAAATTATATTCAAACCAAAAATATATGCTTCCCAGTGGAACCAAATCTATTCCAAAATTGGGTTTTCGTGTTTAAAATCCTACATTCGAAACCCGAATTTCATTCTTTCTACACATATCTGTAGAAACTCCCCTGTACCAGCCAATGAACTGCAGAATTTAGTGTCAGTAATATATATGCGACACCCACTATAACTTATTCGACAGTCAGACTACCAAGTTCGCGACAAAGATCTCTTAGGTATTCACAAGGACGGAGTGAATACTCCATTGCAAGTTTGATTCATGACTAATCTGTTAGAATTTTCTAGATACTTAAACACATGATGATATTGCTCATACAGAGCTCCTAATGCTCTTGCTGTAGTGGTGAAGCAAGTCAAACCAACTTTAAACTTCAACTCTAATTATTGATTTCTTACTTGCTTGAATTACAATGGACGCTGACATAACCGTGATCCTTTCAAGTTTTATCTGGAGTTTTCACCAGTTTCCCGACCATAAAAAGCAATCAGTCATGCACTTACAGAATGGGTAGGCAACTCTAATTACTCCAACGTGCACATGTAAAGTCTCACAACTACAGACTACCAAGTTCAAGCAAAGTTGAAGAAACAGTGATGCGAATTCGTAAGGTTTAGTTATATGCAAGTATACCCATACATATATAACAACTGCATACAACAGAAAATAATCAAGCGGCCTTTAAGTGGAATCGACGTATTAGCATAATCGTTGGCCAATCAATATAACAGGACAATCAATATTCTGACAAATTAGAAAGGCTAACCTGAGATTTGTTGGCCACAGATGGACGAACGACTCCTGCAGTATTAACCCCAAGGGTCTTACAAGCTTGCAGGCCACATCTGGACGAACGACCTGGAACATAAGTGAAAAAATATTCAAGAGATCTCATGCTAACACTTTACTTCAGTAAACAAAATAAAGAGGTTATGAAGTATGCAGTCGAGGAAGCAAGTGTACCTGGAGATGTGATATTGTCACTAGAACCAGGGCTAGAACTTTCTCTATTCCATTCGAAGCTTGGGACTAGTCTGTCACTTGAAGCGCTCCCTTCTTCTCTGAATGAATTCAGAGGCGACGAATCTATAGTAATCGGAATGGCAGCAGAAACAAGCCCAACGTTAAGGTCCCTTTCGTGCTGCTGCATCCGCCTAGACTTCTTCTGAGACTTAAATGCTGAGGAAACTGAAATGAGTTGAGATCAGAATAGGGCAGCAAATGGGGTATTTCGAGTACACCCATGTGCATATAAAATAATTTCTAACTTCAATACCTTAGCCTAGGGGACGTGGGACAATGTTTCGTCTGACTCTGATGTAATTAAGCAAAATCACAAATAATTTGTGGAGTGGGAATTACTTACAGGGATGATGAGTAGGTCCAAGTTTCCTCCCTTGCCTTTTCGCTCTTTCGACGTACCAAGTGGCATTGTAATGATGATCACAAAGAAAGCTTGGATTATGAGCACTACTGAGGACCCTCTTGCATCTCCATCCTTTTCCATTGCTTTTATGACATCTCTGTTCATCCGGAGGGACTACTTCAACAGAACCATTATCAGCTACCCTGTACAAAAAAATTAGAGTCAAACAACAAGTAAACTCAATAAAATTAGTTCTGATTTCAAACAAATTTGAAAAAGGAGTAACATTTAACAAAACCCTAACTACATTTTATTTTTTTCAAGAAAAAATTCAGCTTTTTTTTTTGGATGGAGAACAAAAAGATTCAACTTTTCATATTCATCTTCAAAAACCCATCAGAAATGTTAAAGATTGGAGTTTTACTTACGGATTAGAAACCCTTTCTTCCACCATGGAAACGAATTTGAAATTGGCAACTTTTCTTAACCAAACCTTGAAAAATACTACAGATAGATAGAGAATCAGCTCAATTGCAAAACCCCTAAATCTATTGTAATGATTTGACTCTCTCTTTTGCTAAAATCCTAGCTGTTTAGCTAGTTCTTCTGTTCATTCTTGTACAGATCTTAGAGAAATGAGGAAAAGAATTCCCGCTTTAGGTTTAAGTAAAAGAAAATCAATCGAAGCCGTTGGCTATGGAAGATCAAATGTGAGGCTAACACGTGTTGTATTTTCGTCTGCCACTCAATAAACCTCGCGGATTGGGACACGTGTTATAATGGGCTAAGCTAGTTGGAGGCAGAAATTATGTGGAGCGAAAAAGTAATACTCACCGTGGGAGTGAGTACAACGGTGGCAAGAAGAGAAGAGAATAGAGTTTGAAAGTGAGGTCGGCCGGCCACAATTTTAATGTGAGATACCAGAAAATCGGTGGCAAGATGATAATAGAGTTTGAACCATCACCGTCACCATTTCCACCACCAGCACCGCCTCCAATTCCACCACCACCACCGCCACCGTTTGTGTATGTATTTTCGAAAATGTTCAAACATGATCCTCAAAGCTCAAAACAGTTATGGGAAGACTCAC
Source organism: Papaver nudicaule (assembly GCA_023529015.1). Classification (NCBI taxonomy): domain Eukaryota; kingdom Viridiplantae; phylum Streptophyta; class Magnoliopsida; order Ranunculales; family Papaveraceae; genus Papaver; species Papaver nudicaule. The sequence goes on along the minus strand of JAJJMA010292059.1, from coordinate 4,859 downwards.
TTCAATGTTAAATTCGTCGAAAATCAACTCACCCAATTGCTTCGTACCCAGAATCGTCACAAAATGACATACAATTATGACGATTCAAGAAAACTCGTCAAGATAATAAGATGGTCTATGACGACACTGCATGTAGAGATGAACAATCGTCAAGGTTTTACAGTGCCATGACGATTTAAGTGGATCCAAAATTCCCGAAAATACTGCTTGGCAAATCGTCACATTATGTAATAAAATCATGACGATTTATCATTGAGAATAATCACCCCTCTGCCAAGAAAACAAGTTAACTCGGCACACTATGTGATAAAATCTTGACGATTTGGCTTTGAGAAAAATCACCCCTCTCCAGAAAAACAAATTAACTCGTCATACTATGTTATAAAATCTTGACGACTTATCTTTGAGAAAAATCACCCCTCTGCCGAAAAAACAAGATAAATCGTAATGGCTTTTACTTAACTTACATGACGACTAAGTTTTATTATTGCTCAAATCGTCGTGATTTACATCATGACCATGACGAGTTTAGGTGTATTAACAGTTGTTTAGAAACAGGTTGTCGGAATCGTCGTGGTTTGAATATAAACCATGACGAATTTATGATTTTTTCTTTGAGTTTCCAAATAATTTAAACATGTAAACTAACACAAATGAATCAAACTTAGTACGATTTACCATTGTCAGCAACGAACCGTTAAAAAAAACAAACCATTGTCAACCTAGGAAACGAAAAATGTATCAAACACACCAAACCGCATAATATTCTTTCACCTACTAAAACCAAAGTGCGAAACGAAAAAACTAAACCAAATCATTGTTGCCCCCATCGGCTTCACCTTCACCTTCACCTTCACCTTCACCTCCACCTCCACCTCCACCTTCACCTTCAGCTTCACCACGGCCACGCCCACGACCACGCCCACGACCTCGTCTAGAAGTTTCTCCTGTCTCTTGAGTCTCTTGAGTGTCACTGGTTTCAATATGACGACTCTTCGTGTTGCGTCATAATTCTTCGAACATGTGCTCCGCCTCATGCATATTGATGTGCCTAATGTGTTGATTATGTTGGTTCAGTTCAGCTTCGGTCAACCCCTTTCCTTTATCCGATCTCAAACACAACCAGTTGAGGACAGCATTCAACCGCCCCTTCTATTTACATTAAAAAAAAAAAACATGAGTTAGATATTTGAATAATCTAAGTGTGAATCTTAAACAACTCAATTGCAAAATATATACTTACGCATAACTTGTACAACGAAGAATCATCATGGACTGTATTACGCCCACGTCCATCACGGCCACGAGGGATAGTGACGTCCCCTTCCCCACGTATCACTTTGGCATGCGTGAATGCAAGGTACCATTTCAGGTAGCGTTTTGTTCTCTCATGCATGTCCAAGCACCACTGGTTGCCAATGAAGATATTCGCCTATGAAATTATTCTTTCGTGCATTCCAATGTTCGTAAGAGGGCTCTGGTTTGTATTTTACGACGATACGCCCAATGTCAGCACCTGACTTATCACGATCTACTTTGAATTTTGGCTCAGCTGGACGATCTTGAATATACCCTACTTGCCTCGGGTCGTACATTGTATGCCCAAGGGGGTGCCACAAAGGACCATTGTACATACAAATTGGTTCTCATGGTGCCATTTTTCCCTCCTTCCTATGGTCCATGTAGGGGTCAAAAACTACCTCATTTGCCTCCTTACTGTCTATTCTTTGGCGAACGAAAAGGTACCAATTATTCTTTCCCTTCAGCTGATCCCCCGTGAACATGTACCTCCGGCCTCTTGGTTGATCTGGTTGCCATTGGCCTTCCTTTGCCAGATCAGTCCACCTATAATTTGATGCCATCAGTTTCGGAAAGTGTTCATATATCCACACCTGTGAAGAACATGAACTACACATAAACAACGGTCCATATATATTACGGAATATGTACTAACTTAAACCACCAAAAACCCATATATTACCTGCAGCAGAGACGTGTTGCAATTGAATTGAGCAGTTTTATGCCGGGATTCCTTTCTCAGCGCCGTGTTCACGTGTGACACTATGGATGTTCCCCACGAGTACTGGTTCACCTCATTTAAGGGATGTAGTAGCTGGAGGTAGTTGGCGTTCACCCTGTTACCGGCAGACGAAGGGAATACACAAATAGCGAGGACATATAAGAGATAAGCCGCAGCAGCAGCCCTTACTTCACGATCTTCCATTGTAGCACCGTCATCTTTTTTCTTGGTCCCAGAATACTCCTCTCTCAACCTTACCAAATTGAACTCCCTCTTCGGTTTGCCATACTTGTCAAGCATAAACCATGAGTTCGCCTCGTCCTCACCCCACCCAAACAACTCCTCGGACAATTCACGAAGTCTCTGAAAAGTGAGTTGCTTTACATAGCCTTCACTGGTTGACTTGCCATCAATTTTGACGTGGAAAGTATGATGAGCATCTTCAGGAGTGAGCCCCATCTCCCCAAACCCAAAGTGCATGGTGTCTGTCTATGGTGTCTGTCTCCGCATAATACCTCTCACAAAATGCTGATACCGTCTCGCTGTCATAGGCGATAACAGAGTTATCCACGATTGGCCTCAGACCGGAGTTGTCAACAATCTCTATGAACCTTTCGCATTCACCTTTAAGCGGCCAGTTGCCCATATTGCAGTACACCGTTTGGTGCCTCAATATTCTAGTGGCATTCGAATGAACCTACGAGATAAAAATTTATCAATAACAATCAAATTAGCTAAACCTATCTAAAATTATAAGCAAGGGACGGGTATATTACCATGGTAGCGTAGACTGTTTGAGCCCAAGAGGTTTTGTATCCGAAAAGAACCTCTCCACCATCAGTTGGTACCCCGTAAGGTCCGTGTTCTTTTGGTAGCATCAGAATCTCATCGGGAATGTGTGGTTCCTTCGCTTTAGCTTTCTTTTTGCGTTTGGGTTGGTCTTCACCTTGGGGTTGGTCTTCACCTTGGACCTCATCATCATCATTAAGAATATCCTCATCATCATTAGGACTATCCTCATCATCATCATCTCCTTGGGGTACGTCATTAGGTTGTACCCCATCAACTCTGTATTCCTCATACTGCACTTGGAGCACGTCGAGAGGAATATCATCTTCAGCCCTCGGAACATTACCATCATCATCGAACTCCATAGGAGTAGGAACTGCATCAGGGTTTGGCTCACGGATTATCACGGGTCGCTGTCTGGTAGAACGAAGACTTGGTTTGGAACCCGCGGGTGGCATTGGCCTTTTTCCCCTTTTGATTTTCTCCAACCTTAATACATACACAGAACAAATCAATTAACAAGTAAAATGACACAGTAAATCGTCATGGAAACAAAAGAATATATGACGATTCTCATCAGAACAATCTAAATCATCAAGGAATTTTACAAATGCACGACGAGTTCATTAAGCCCCACTCAAAATCGTCAAGGTAAAGCATTACGATTTACTCATAAAACTGGACAGAACCAAAATTTTCTATGTCCAAACTCGTCATGCTTTGGGACACTATTGAGACGATTTCAAGAAACTCGTCAAGTTAATGTATAGTTACATGACGATTCAAAGCATGAAAAAATAGGAAATTTAATCTGATAGTGACTAACTCGTCAAGGAATTATGAAAAATCTCGACGATTGTTCTTAATTTTTTTTTGTGGGACAATATTCAGACGATTTAGGGCAACTCGTCAAGGAAATGTATTATTGTATGACGATTCTGTGCATGCAAAACTAGGAAACTATATCTGAAACTGTGTAAATCGTCAAGCTTTTGTTCAACTACAAGACGATTGTTTTTAATTTTTTTTCTGAAACTGTAAAATCGTTGTGCTATTCTTTCATAGCTTGACCAGTTTTCATGCTGTTAATTCAATTCACGGTTTCTAACCTATCAAATCTATTCAAACTACATCCAAAACAATTGCAAAGGTGATTGGATGAACTTACCTCTGCATTTCCGCCAAAGAATCTTCCTCCGGTTGTTCTTCCTCTTCGTCACGGTTGTTATTCGATTTTTTCTTTTCTTTCCTCCTCTTGTAAGTAATTGTTGAATCATCTCCTTCTCCGTCGATAGCCATGAATTTAATTCGAAAGAATTTGAGAGTAGTAAGTAAGAATTCGAAAGAATGAAGGATTTTGAAAGAATCCGGTTTAGTTGGTTCAATTTTTTTTTTTTTTTGGGAAGTTATGAAGAAGGTGTAGGGGGAGTGGGAGTGATTTTTTGTAACTGAAAATTGAGAGGGAGAATTAGTGGGTAGATAATTAGTGGTAATTATAATTTGTAACTGATTAAGATAAATTAATTGTAATTAGCCACCCCTTATAAACTGAGGTGGGATATTTGAAGTAGTGCTCGCCCCCAAATTTTCCAGGCTAATTTAATCGGCATGTGTTTTATAATTTTGATTTGAACACTAGATGTTGATATTCTTCATAACACTACCAATACGCTAGCTAATAGCTATTGAACACTACCAAATCTAGCCACAAATTAAAAAAATACATTTTGAGCTAAATAGACAATGGACAACTTTATTTATATTAGGCCGGTTCCTATGGCAACCATCAAAACAAGCCTTTTGCAATCCAACGTGGCCTAGCAAACTCAAAATGGGACAGTGGGTATCGATGGAAAAAGCATCGACAGATGGAAATAGTATCGACGTCGATGGAATTTCCATCGACGATGCTTTTTCCATCGACCTCGATGGAATTTCCATCGACGATGGAATTTCTATCAAGGAGATTAGGGTCATCCAACAGCCTATATTTCACGCCCCAGGGGGGTCCAGGGGAGACCGCCCCTAGTGGGGGTCTAGGGGGCAACGC
>JAJJMA010292058.1:0-14657 GCA_023529015.1 Papaver nudicaule | reverse complement strand
CAAGATCCGAGAGTCTTTTTTGCCTGAACATGCCCATCTTGCCAAGCATACCTTCTGGAACGTAGTCTGGCCTGATGCTGACAAATATGCCAAGGATGAGAATGGCAAATTTCTCAGGACGGAGGATAAAGGCTACATCAAACTTTCGGCTGATGCTGTTGCTGGGACAAAGAGAGGGCGAGAGGATACTACTGTCGCTGGTGCCTCTCAGGTAAATATATATCTATGTTCTTGCTCGAGTTATTTCCGTGTTAGCAAAGATCCAACTGAAGATCTTGAAACAAGCATTTTACTTAAACTTATTTTAAAAATATGTGCCAATATATTTTTAAAATATATATCTATATTTGCCTCTGCTTGTTCCGAGATCTGATAGATGTATCTTTGATGATATTCAATTTGCAGCGCTCCAAGAAATCTAGACCGTCTCCCGCCGAAGTGGATGAAGAACTTCGCCAATTAGCTGCTAAGAATCTGCCTCCTCCATCAGTTCCTTCTTCTCCTGTCAAGGAAACTATTCCTATTCAGGAAAATCCAGAGCTCGTCGGCGACCACTCTATCAAGGATAGCTCCAGCATGCTCGTCGATCAGCCTTTGGTGGATAACTCTAGTATTTTCGCCGAGCAATCCGTAAAGGATGGTTCCACTGATCCTCCTGCTATTGAAAGTACAGAGGATATGCACCTTGACTCGGAGACATATCCCAAGAACAACGATCATCTCGATATGGATCTAGATCAGCTCAACCTTTCTGGTGGTCGAGATGCTTCCGAGCCCTCTTCTTCTTCAAAGAATCCCCCGATACCATCTGTTCAACATACTTCCTCTGCCTCAGTACTTGAGCCACATCTTGCTGGCTTAGTCGTTCTTGATAGGTTGCCTCGGCACCCTCTGGTTCCTCAGCCTGCTAAAGGACCTGGATGCCTGCAAGTGACTGCCCCTAATATGCTTGCCGCAGCCTTTGACAAGCTTAGCGTGGCGGATGACTGCACGGACCATGAGTATTATGAAACCTTGGCCCAATATAGTCGCCCTGGGTTTGTGCATCACCCAAAGTTTCATACAGCTGCCGAGGTCATTCCTTATCAGGAACATTTCAACCTGTTCAATATGGTGAGTATTTTTGTGGAATTGTATCATGACTAGCTCTTGCCATTATTTGAGACTTACGCTTACTATATGCGTTCTTCAGCACTTTCACCACTGCTTGAGCGTTGGCTCGGCCCTTGAAGGACTTGGTCGTCAGAATATTAACCTTAGGACTCAGATTAGCCAATTGAAACATGATGCCACAGTGCGTGGTCAAGAGGTTGAAAGGTTAAAGAAGGAGGCTCGAGACAGGAGCCTGACAGTCACTATTCAACAGGGTAAGTTTCTCCATATCTTTGTTGCTTGCGTTATTTTTTTTTTTTGTTTGTTTGTTTTGCTTCTTTCGCCGACCCTTAGATTTCCTGCCCTCCAAGGTTGCCATTCCTCTGATGACGATAGGCTTAGGCGAGCTGAATCTGAAATCGAGAGACTTAGTAATAGCAACCTAAAACAGTGTAGCCAACTATTCGCCTTCCAAAAGGACCTTAAATGGTGTCGCCGAGAGTTGGATCAGGACGTTGATATTATAAGAAATCTTTGTAATACTTATCAAGCTGCTCGCTCCGAATTAGGCCAAATGATTAGCCAACGAGATGAGGCACTCCGCCGAGAAGAACTAGCTCAAGCTGCCAAGGTAGAGGCCGAGACAAGTCATAAGCGAGCTTCCTTCCTTTGGAAAGAAGAGAAGTCCAGAGCTGATAAATTAGCTTCTCAGATTATTAGCCTGACTACCGAAAAAGAGATCGCCGAGTTTCAGATTCAACGTTGGAAAGATTCAGCGACGAGACAGGAAACCTTGACACTTGAGTTATACCAACAATGCTCTGACCAACATCGCCGAATAGAACATATGCTAGGTCCGTGTGCTAATGAAAACTTCGAGTTTCATATGACTCAGTTTAGGGAAGCACAAAAGGGTATGCGAGATCATGTCCGCAACCTAGAAGGTAGCCTTTGTAGGATTTACTCATGACTTATCATGTTTATGTTTATTTTCCGTCTTCCTCATCATATCATTCTTTCTCTTTGCCTCAGCAACCATTCAGAGGCTGAAGAATGAAGCAGACCACCATCAGGAGGTCATCAAAGGTTGTCATGAGCTGGAGACAAAGGTCCAAGATCTTTCTGATCAGCTCAAGGAGCATCAGCTGTGCCTCAGCAAGATAGATGAGCTATCTGAAAAGCTCAAAGAACATGATTCCTGTGCTGGCCAACTCGCCGATCTGAACAAGCGACTTCTTGATCATGCCTCTTGTGCTGGCAAGATTCAAGAGTTGGAGAGTGCCCGAGATGGTCTCGAGATTGAACTCGCCGAAGTCAAGGACGATGCCCAATACTGGGAGAAGCGTCACAAGGATGATGTTGTCAAGGCTGCCTTCGTCGGCGCCCAGGATTTCGCTTACAAATTCTTGCCTCAGTGTGGAGTGGAGATTCCCTCGGCCTACAAGCGCCTCACTCCTGAGCAGCTCGCCATGCAAGAGAAAGCAAGTGCCAAAGGAAAAGAAGTACTGGGTGAAGAGGAGAAGGAAGAAGAGAATGAAGAAGAAGTTGTTGAAGAAAATGAGGAAGAGGTTTATGATTCTGAGGAAGAAAGCTCAGAAGAAGAAGCTGAAAATGACAATCCTAAGGGACAAAACTTATCCCTTGTTGCTTTTGCTGAAAGTGTTGAAGGGCAGACTTCTGAAATGGCGACTGTTAATGCTAGTCAACCTACCGTCGAGCAAAGTACTGAAGTCACCATTGGTATTGACGAGCAGAGCACTGGAGCTCTCGGCGGGCCAAATGCTGCTGGAACTGCTAGAAATGATTGCCATCCTGATGACAGTGGGACAAGCGACATAGGCGCAGATCTTCTCGGCGACCTTTATCAAGACAGGCCTCCTACCCCCAAGAGTCCTTTTGCAGATCCTAGGTGTTAGAGTAGCTTTCCTTCTGCTTTTAGATGCTGTGATAGACAAAGTATTTCTCCCTTTTTTTTTGTGTGTTTCTTGTTATCTTTGATTTTCCTTGTGCTGAACCATTTACTTTGAAGCGTTATTTTGGTGAATGTTATTTTTGTGTTTAATAACATCTATTCCCCATATGCAATTTTCCATGGGTATATCTGCTTATTTTCATCTTGTCTTGCAAGAGCTAACATTCCAAGGAGTGAAGCCCTGGCCCTCGTTACCGCCAACAATATCTTATAAATTGAACTAACAATTTCCCAGAGCAACAGGGTAGAACCCAGCCGTAACCATTACTTGTGCCCGTCGGCGATCTAATATAAGTAGAATGGGTTGCCCTCATAGACTTCAATACACTCCGCCAGGAGTGATGCTATGGCTTAGACGGATTAGCACACCAGCGGAACCGCCGATGTGATGCTACAGCAAAAGGGGACCTTATTTCCTTACAAACACTTACATATCAACAAGTAACACGACTGGCCTTACAACTAGCCTGGGTCGGACTAACAGTTACGATAAGGGCTTTCACTCGACGGAAGTTAGTCTTCTGCATAAGAGATCTTGGCTCTTAGTTAGTTTATTGATTTGGGCATTTTGCCTTTAAAGAGGGCCTTTGGCCTTAGCACCTGATCAGGGTTTTGTATGGCATTTTTGCCTTGGGCATTCGTGCCTCTGCAATTGGCTTTTATAGCCTGCTACTGAGTACTTTTGCCTCAGCTATTGTGCTCTTGGAGCTTTAAAATTCTATCTATCACTGAAGTTAGATTACTCAGTGAGTAAAAGTGCAAATGACTCAATGATTTGTTAACGGGGTTCGGCGCATGATAGCAAACCTACGTCCCCGGATCTTATTTGCTTCTATTTTGTACAAGCTAATAAGACTTCTTGGGTATTCACTAGTGGAAAAGGGCCAAACTGCAACACTGCATTGCGACAGTTAGTTTATGTTGTTGTGTGAACAACACTAACTTATGTGTTGTTGTTCTGGTTAAATAGTAAAATAATTAAACAACAATACCGCAAGTGTTGCTGACTATGGTCAATGTGTCTTTGTTGGGTTGACCATACTGAGACACTTATAAGTATCGTTTCCTTGGATATATTGACTAGCACGCGTGCCACTCGTCTGAGTACAAGGAGACACGTACGTACCATTGGTATATCTTATCCCTTGAGTCTCGAGAGATTTCTTCTCTCTTTTTTCCTTTTTTCTTCTCTCTTTCCTTCTCGAGACACCATGATAGATCTGGATCTACTTTTCTTCTTCTCTTCTTCTTTGTTCTCTCCTGTCGCAAATATCTCCTCTTGCAAATCTCTCGTTTCAGATTAAAATCAACCGATAAATTGAAACCCTAGAAACAAATCTCTCATTTTTTTTCTCATTCTTCTTGAAGATCGATATGCTCAACGTGTTGATTCTGGTAAACCTGTTAATCTTGTTGTTGTTCTTGAGTATCTCGCTGCTGAGGTATAAAATCAAAAACCTAATTTTCCACTTTTGATTTCTAGCCTTTTTGTTAAGATTTCCTTAGGGTTTTTCTTTGATTTAGTATTATGATTGTAGGTTTTGTTTAATTTTTATTTTGGTATGTTTGATTTTGATTTAGGTTTTGGAATTATCTAAACAAAAACCCTAGAAATCGAAGAAGACTATGAAATTGAAATCGAGATTTGTATGAAAATCAGCTTTCTGATGCTGAAGGAGGAATGGTTTTTAACAAATCAGTTGGGAACAGTTGGGAAAATGGTTTTAACAAATCAATTGCTTGTCCTTGAGATTTGGGTGTTAAATAGATTTGGTATGTTCTTCAAATTAAGACTTGGATGTTTGTTTATTTTCGATTTTGAGTGAATTTCAGTTAGTACGAAACTAGAAATTTGAACTAACCTCTTCATGTGTAACTTGTGCAGTCTATCAGGTTCAGAGGCGTTAGTTGCTTCAGTTGTTTCTTTACTTTATATATCGACAGGTCTTGCAGTGTGGTCATCGGCCGGTACTTGGAGAACATTTGAAGAATAATGGGCAAGTTATAGGTATTATCCTTTTGAAATCTGATTTGTGGCTATGTTGGATGTTAAAACATAAGGGATTTTTTTTATAGGAGTACCAAAACTGGGCAAGGAAGAAACTGCTCACGGGTGTGTCTTGTGAATTTTCTTTGTATATGATGCAACCTGTCATTTTTTAGAAACATAAGTTGTTTTTTTTTATGCTTGTCTAGGTACATTCAAATTCTTTGAAGACTGAAAAACTTAGTAAATTCTTGTTACAACTTGAATAACCTGTGCAGTGGTTTGTTCAAAAGGATGATTTCTTTGTTACACTTAAGGTCTCCTAGAACTTAGTTTTGGATGTTCTGAGTCTTTAGCCTTATAACAATTGCAAGATTTTGTGAATCTGAGGGATGTTAGGCTGAATCTGTGTAATTGCAGGGGAACTGGATTTTGCTTAGATTGGCCAACTCTTGTTTCCAGGTTGTGAAAACAACTGCTGCCACAGTAGAGCTTTAGTCATCAGAGATTCATTTTTAATGGTTTGCAAGAGAAGAATTGATAGTATCCAAATCTGAGTTAAGCATCTAGACAATCTAACCTTTTAAGACTCAAAAAAAGGTTGAACTGATTTTGGTTTTTAGGAGAAAGTGTAATCTATGTATGATTTTTGTTTTGTCGTTGTTCTTTCTTTTGATATTTAGTTTGATCTTCTTTGTGCAGATTAGCAAGTGGAATTGGCTAATTGTTCTCTTCAATATTTACTAAAGCCAATAATTGCACGGAACCATCAAGAGGGTGTCCACTGGACATTGTTGCATGTACTCTGTTTCTTTTACCAGGTAGTAATTTTTATCAGCAATCCTTTCCAATATGTATGTGGTCACCAACTATAGTGGTGTGTTTAAAATTTTCTACTTACATTTTGTTTTAATTCGATAAATTTACATTGAAAGAGTTTCACCCTTTGGTTAGGTTGTACAATTTTTTTTTTTCTGAATTGGGTAAGATTGTACAGTTGAGAGTACATGAATATGTGCCATTTTAGTTGCGGTTATTGACTTTTGTGAAGTAATAGTTCAGGTAGTCGCCTGCTTTATTTTTGTAAAGGAAAAACGTGGTACTGACATTTTACTAAGGATCTCTTTTTACATTTGCAGGGAAGTACACATCTTTCCAAAAAGTATGCTACCAAGCTCTACTTTAATCTTGGCAAACCTGAACTTCACGAAATGTAAGTGACATAGGCTACTCTTATAGTTCTAATATGAATCAAGTATTCGTTGTTTGCTACCTGTACCACCAGATTCATGTACTGCAGATGCTATTAGCCACCTTTGATCAAGTTCAATAGAAATACGAAATGCTAACCACGTAATTGTGACAAACATTTGACGGTAACTGAACGCACTTTATGTGCTCATAAAAGTTGGCTATAGAGTATGAAATTCGCTTCTTAAATTGCCGGAAAATAGAGAATGCGCTGACTGCAAAAGCAAGTAAGTACAAATCGCACTTTGTTTAAGGTACTAGCTATACAATCTCTGCATATACATGCTGAAGGCCAGAGGGAAAAAAAATGCGAATGGTGACAGAGATCTATATCATGGAAATGTGATGATCATTGACTGTCTTAGTTTGTTATAGGGTCCACCTGTCTGCTGTTAAGTTTTCTGTATTGGGATTTCTTGTTTTCAGTTTCTGATGTCCTTGTCATTTTTTTTTCTTGCAGAAACACCAAAGCTCCGGATACGTCGAGCAGCAATGAAGATTCAAGAATGTAACATCATACTTGCAGCAAAGACATTCAAAGAGAACAAGTATAGAGAGTAGTGATAGAAATGGACTTACATTAGTTGGTATTTTCAAGTTTTCTACCTATCTTGTGAAGTTTTGTAAAAAAATGTGGTCAAGTATAATCATAGTGTTGTAACTTGGAATAATTTTGTTCTAACTATAAATTGAATCCAGTTTTATATATAGTGTGTTCTAGTTTTGAAATGATTTAGTTTCAATTTTTGTATTTTTTAGTTCTGGTTTTGGTTGGTTTTGATTTTGATTCAGCTAAATAGCTGAATCAATTTCTATTTTTTTTTATTTAAAAATACTTGCACAACGACACTTATACGTGTCTCAGGCTGCGACACTTATAAATGTCTCAGTGAACAGCGACATTTGCATGTGTCGTTTCAAACTGCTACGGAGATATTGCGACACTTGATGCGACACAAGTAAATGTCGTTGTTGGGCTATAAACGACACTTACCTCGTGTCTCTAAGCGGGCATTTTCCACTAGTGATTATGCCCGCCCAAGACTTCGGATTTTACATGGTATTCATCAAGGATAGTACTTTTTAAGGAACCTGGCGTTCCAAGGATGCTCGAGTTGCACGCCATGCTCATCAATCAATACATACACTCCTGGCCCAGCCACTCTCTTGACGACATAAGGGACATCCCATACGGGTTCCAGCTTCCTGCAACCTTCTCGCTGAGATGGGGGAACTTCTCGGAGTACCAGCTCGCCGGGTGAGTATTCTCTGGGAATCACTCGCTTGTTATATTCTCTTGCTAATCGCCGATGGTAATTCTCCATGTGAGTAAGGGCGATCAGTCGCTGCTCTTCTAAGTCATCTAGCTTAGCTAGGATTAGATCTGTATTCAGATTCTTTTCCCATGCCTCATGCTTTGTAGTGGGCAGAATTACTTCGGATGGGAGTACTGCCTCAGCGCCGAAAGTAAGTAAGAAAGGAGATGCCCCAGTTGCTTCTCGAACCGTAGTTCTATACGACCACAAGACATTGTGTAAATGCTCACACCATGCCTTTTTGTGCTTTTCCAATCTTTTCTTCAGTCCCATTCCAATAGTCTTATTGGTGGCTTCTGCTTGGCCATTACTCTGAGGGTACAAGGGAGTTGATTTTCCCAATTTGACATTGTAATGGGCGAGTAACTTTCTTATGTTGTCGCCGACCAGCTCTTTCCCATTATCGGTACATATCTCCGCCGGTACACCAAATCTGCAAAATATGTTTTCCCAGATGAATGTGAACACTTCTTGTCCTGTTTTCTTCCTGATAGCTTTAGCTTCACACCACTTGGTGAAATAATCTGTCGCCACAATAATGTACTTCCGCTGTCCAGAGCCTGTAGTTAGCGGACCAATAATATCAATGCCCCACTTGGCGAATGGCCAAGGGCTAAGCACTGAATTCAAAGATGTTGCCGGCGCTTTAATTCTTCTTCCATACAGCTGGCATGGTTTGCATCGCTGAACATATTCCTTTGCATCTCTATTCATCCAAGGCCAGTAATATCCTTGCATTCTGACCTTCAAGGCTAGAGCCCTTTGGCCACCGTGATTTCCACAGTCTCCTTCATGAATCTCCTTTAATAATTTATTACCTTCCTCTCTTGAAACACATCGCAGAAGTGGTCCAGAGAATGACCGGCGATATAAGATTCCATCTCGGAGTTCATAATTCGCCGAGCGACTGATGATCTGATGAGCCAGGATTTGATTTCCTGGTAAGGTCAAGTGGTCCAAATAATACCGTATCGGCGATCTCCAATCTGTTTCTGCTGATTCTTCAACACTTGTTGTTAATACTTCCCATTGCCTTGGTGCTGTTACTGATGGCTGCATTACCCTTTCGATAGCTATTGAAGGAACATCTGGGTCCGTCATCATTGAGGAGATAAACGCCAATGCATCGGCGTGCCTATTGTCTTTTCTGCAGATGTGACGAAACTTGATACCTGTGATCCTCTGGGCATACTCCCTAGCAAGTTTTAGGTACTTCTGCATAGATGGGTCTGCTGTCTGGTATCGTCCAGATATTTGTCGAATCACCAGCTGGGAGTCACTTGTCAATCTAACATTGCTAATTTTCATTTCAATGAGTATCCGCATGGCGTGAATGACTGCTTCGTATTCTGCCTCATTATTAGTCGCCGGGAATTCCAGCTTAGCGAGTGCACTATCCTTGCCCCTTTCGGCGAGATGAGAACAATTCCAATTCCATTTCCTTCTTTATTAGATGATCCATCTACATAAACTTCCCATCCATCAGGCCTGCATTTCAATAGGTCTTGAACTTCATGCTCTTGCTCATCCAAGGAGGATGGGATTTCTTCTATCTCTTCTTCTTCATCTATTGGGAAGTCGGCGAGGAAATCTGCTATAACTTGAGACCGCTGAGCTGTGCGTATTTCGTACTGGACGCCGAACTGTTCAATCTGCTGATTCCACTTGGCGATGCGTCCCACTCGTTGAGAGCTGTGCAAGATAGACTCTATTGGAGTTTTTGTGAGGACCACAATGGGATGGGCGTGAAAATATGGACGTAATCGCTGAGATGCGAAAACTAAAGCAAGAATCAACTGCTCTATTTTGGTATAATTCTTCTCTGCTCCTTGCAACGTCCTACTGATATAGTATATAGGTGTCTCTCCACCTTTGGTTCTTACAAGTACTGCACTTATGGCAAACGGCGTAGCGGCGAGGTATACTCTGAGTTCTTCGCCGTGCTCAGGTGGCTGAATTGCTGGGAGAGTGGCGAGATACTTCTTAATGCCTTGAAATGCGGCTTCATGTGCCTCAGTCCAGTTGAACTTTTCTCCTTTCTTCAATGTCTGGAAAAACAGCTTGCACTTATCAGAGAATCTGGAAATGAATCTGTTGAGAGACGCCAAAGTCCCATTAAGTCGCATAACATCTTTTACAGTGACCGGCGAGGGCATCTCTATGATTGCTTTAACCTTGGCTTGATCGGCTTCCACTCCCTTCTTGGTGACGACATATCCCAAGAATTTTCCTGAAGTCACGCCAAAGACACATTTTGCTGGATTGATTTTAAGCTTAGTAACGCGCATATGGTTAAATATTTCTCTTAGATCTTCCACATGAGTTTGCTTCTTCTTACTCTTGACAAGCATGTCGTCGACATAGACTTCCATTGTCTTCCCAATCCATTTCTCGAACATTTTCTGTGCCATCTCTTGATAAGTAGCGCCGGCATTCTTCAATCCAAACGGCATCCGAGTGTAACAAAATAACCCCTTAGTGGAGAAGAAAGTTGTATGCTTCTGATCTTCCTCCGCCAAAGGTATTTGGTTATACCCTGAATAACCATCCATAAATGACAGCAACTCGTGACCTGATGTAGCATCCACAGTCTGGTCAATACTTGGCAACGGGAAACTGTTCTTGGGACAAGCTCTGTTTAGGTCACTAAAATCAATGCAGATCCTTACTCCCTTGTTCTTCTTTGGTACTACAACCATGTTGGCTATCCACTGCGGGTATTGCACTGGTCTTATTATACCAGATGCCCTCATTTTGTCAATTTCCGCCTCTACAGCCTCTTTATAAGCTGGGGCCAATTTCCTTATTCTTTGCTTGAATGGCCTAACCTTTGGATCGATATCGAGCTTATGGAATGCTATCGCCGGATCAATCCCTGGCATCTCATTCATGCCCCAAGCAAAGACGTCAACATACTCCTTGAGTAATGCTAGTAACTTCGCCGATTCGTCTTCAGTTAAAAGAGTACCAATCTTTACCATCTTTGGCTCCTGTTCGCTGCCGATATTAACATCCTTAGTAGGTTCCACCGCCGTGAAATGTAATTCTGGCTCTCCCATCGGCGATGGTTCCTTTAATTGCTATAAGGTTTTATCTCCAGACTTCGCCGAGTCTTCTACTGAGTTTGTTGAATGTACCTATGTAGTTGGGTTGGCGATGAAGTCTAGAATTTCTTGCTCCTTAATCGCTTCCTTGCCGAGCTTCTTTTTCTCTGCCAATTTCACCTTTCGGTTTTCTCGCATTTGCACGTCTGCTGAATTGCATGCCTTGGCTACTGACAAATCTCCAACATACTCAGCGACTCCAAATGGTGTGGGGAACCTTAGACGCTGATGATAAGTAGAAGGGACTCCTTTTAAACTGTGGAGCCATGGTCTCCCCAGAATTGCAGCATACGGCGAGTCAACATCCACAATACAGAGAGTAGTATTCAAGAAGTACTCGTCGCAGATTTTCACTTTTAACTCGATTTCGCCTTTAGGCTTAGATGCGATGCCATTAAACCCATAAATGTTATAAGAGGATACCGTCGGCGAGGGTATTTTCTTGTCTTTCGCTCTCATCGCCTCAAAGGCAGTGTTAAAGAGGATATCCACAGAACTACCCGGGTCAATGAGCACCTTCGGCAGCCTGAACCCTTCCATCTGAATAGTAAGAACCAACGGGTTGTTATGATTTCTTCCTTCTAGTGGAATTTCTTGGGCAGAGAATCCAACACATGCTTTCATCCATTCTTGTAACGGCTCTTGCTTAACGGCGACACTACAGATCTCATTTCCCATTCTATCTCGCTTATGGACTCGAGACATGACATTATCATGAAATTCATCCCTGGTAATTTTTGAATGCACAATGGAAAAGCAATCTAATTCCATTAAATCTCGCTCAACCTTAACCTCATACACATTTGGAGTGTGAACTGGAATGGCTTGAATTGGCTGGACCATGAGAGGAGGTGGCGGTGGCAATTCCAGGAAATCCTGAAATTTCCCCATTCGGACGAATCGATGGACTTCTTGCTGTACGCCGGTACAATTCTCAGTTGTATGGCCATGAAACTGATGGAATTGACAGAATGAATTGGTATTAGCTGGCGGGACCCTTGGATTTCCTCTGTTATAAGGGTAGCGGATTTCATCCCTACAATTTGAACTTTCAATCTGACCAAATGCATCTGTATAAGAAACACGCAACTTGGGCAAGGTAGCATCTTGAAAAGGTTGCTGGTTGCCTCTGCCAAACTTTCTATTATCCCCATTATATCTTCTGTCTCCATTTCCATTTCGCCGATTATCTCTTCCTCCTCGTCCGTAATTTCCTCCCCTGTTATCTTGCCTATCTCGCCCATCATAATTTTCTCGCTTCTGAGAATTCCAATGTTGCTCGGCGGTAACCTGCTGCTTTCCAGCCTCGGAAACTACTATCGCCGAAGAGGGAGTCTGTGCCAACTTCCTTTGTTCTGCCTTCAACCACTCTTTCTTGATTTCTTCTTGTTCTTCCGGTGACAAGCTGTTA
The DNA here is from genome assembly GCA_023529015.1 of Papaver nudicaule. Lineage (NCBI taxonomy): Eukaryota > Viridiplantae > Streptophyta > Magnoliopsida > Ranunculales > Papaveraceae > Papaver > Papaver nudicaule. The sequence continues at coordinate 2,524 of JAJJMA010292058.1, read as the reverse complement.
ATCGAATGAATTTGTTTTGCTCTTTCCTTGTTTAGTCGCAACTCCTCCTCTCTGATTTCTTCAAAACTCAACCATTCATCTCGCATCGCCCTCAAGGTCAGCAAATCCTGTGGCATGTTCCAAAACAACTTCTGGTACAACTGGTCAGTAGTCTCCATAGCGCTAAGGGTCTTCTCTTAACATTGAATAGTCTTTCCACGCCAGGCCGGCCTCTATTGTTCTGAATAAAAGCATGCAAGAATCTGCTTTCTAACTTTTCAAAGGATTTGATTTTTCCTTCCTCCAGCCCATCAAACCAGGCTAGGGCTTCATCTTTTAAGGTAGCAGGGAAAGCCATACACATTATAGGATCCGATCCTACCCAGGCTGCCATATCTCGCTTATAAGCTCTCGAGTGCTGTGTAGGATCTCCAGTTCCATCATAAAAAGAGGTAAACTTTGGGGGGGAGTACTTGGGAGACACGTGTCCATACGTAATACAATCGTGAAAGGGTGTTTTCTGTGCCTCCAAGAGCGCAACTCTATACTTGGACTCCCTTGAAGACCCACTTAAAGCTTCTACTTTATCTTTTAGCTGGCGCAAGTCCTTCTTCATCTCTTTATCTACCTTATGTCGTCGCTTAGAGCTGCTGCGGTCTTTATCCTTTCCAGGTAGATTTATCCTTCTACCTCTCTCGTCATACTTCGCCGATGAATCTGAGATTTCAGTCGAGCTGGTTCCACTTTTTTCAACTCGGCGAGTCGAATGCGTATGGGAATGGGACTCATGACGAGATGAATTAGTGTGGGATCCATGGCGAGATGAATGAGTATGGCGAGTTGAATGTGAATGGGACCCATGAACTTTATTCTGTGCTGCCATCAATTCTCTATGACTCTGAAGTACCGTCTCCATTTGCAATTGCATTTGTCTTTCGAACTGACTAGCCTGCCTGTTATTGGCCTCAAGAATTTGCCTCAGCAATGTTTCTGTGGTATTAGTGGATCCGGTATTATCTGCTATCACGACTGGTCGAGTTACAGTTGCTCCAGGTACTGTCATTGCACCATTTCTACTGGCCGCCTGTGGAGTCTCTGGCACCACCGCTGGGACTTCTTCTACTACATGCTGGGTCTCGCCGACATCCTGCACCAACTGTTGCTGAACATTAGCCGCCACTCTGCACCCCACCATTGCATTTTGAGCTGCTCCTCCTGCATTCGATGTCTCTCCTCTGATGAATCCTCCGGCACCAATCTGTTCGCCACAAGCATTTGCTTCTACTGCACTACTAATTCTCGTTAACATTGGATTAGGCTCAGGTGACCTCTCCGCATTCTCAAAGCGAGTAATATCCTCCATGTATACTTCTTCTTGGCGAGTCATTTGCTGGATAGGTGATCGGCGAGATGAGCTTGCCACATTAGGATCCACTGGTCCTGCTAGTTCCGTTGCTCTGCTTCTAGTATTGCGACCACTCGGGAGTGTCGCCGGTGTGGGAAGTATAGGGTGTCGAGGAGGCCTACCCACCGGGGCTTTATCACTTCTTCCTCTGGGACCCATTCGCCGAGGTACTGTAAAAGAAGACAAACACACTTCCTGACAGTATTGCTCTGTTAGTACTGTGGGTAAATGCCAAATAAGTTAGTTGGATTACTTTTCAGAATATTGATGAATGAAATACAAAAGGAGCAACTTTGTATCCCGTGACAGGCAGATAATGACGTAAGCATGGCAAAAATTGCAAAACAACCTATGTGGCTATGATTTTGAAATCAAAATGATTGTACGGCCAATATTTTGGAAAACAGCCTAGCGGGATTTTAAGATGGAATGTATATCTATATTTGGAAATTTCTACCCAAAACAACAATTTTCTTTATAAACGACTAATTTTCCTACTGCTCATGTGAGAAAAGTGAAATTTGTGATGCCATTGTCCCATCAGGCCGATTAATCATTTTTTATAAACATACTAGCACTTCACACAGTATAATTTCCTTAAATGGCAAAAAATGTTCACCGAGAATCTAGATCCATCATCATAGCATACTAAAAATACTCTGAACGCTTTCTAATTTTAGAAACACTGTGCAAGAGAATTTTTATAACGAGTTACCTATCATACCAAGTATAGCAAAACAAAAGCAGAAACATGAAGAAATGTCATATAGTGGGCAGAACATCCCAAAGTAGTATGAAATATTGCCGCAATATCACGGCGAGCTCTAGAGCTCTAATGCTATATCATACATAGAGGAACAAAGAACATACAGTAACACCTCAACTCGTACTCAGAATCAGAGGAAAACATGGATGAGTTAAAACTCATGAAGAATCGATAAGGAGTTCTATATATAGCGAGTAAAGGTAACTGAGATAATACCGACGAGTTGTTATGCATGTGATTCATACCATATATGGAAAGAAAGAACATCAACAAATCATACCAACAAATTAAGGAAACAAAAGTCCAAAACCTTTTCTAGCGCCAAAATGTAACTGTGTAAAATCCCATGGGTTAGATCTTACACAGTACACCCA
>JAJJMA010292054.1:0-10318 GCA_023529015.1 Papaver nudicaule | reverse complement strand
AAAACAGTTGGCGACCACAGTGGGAGATCATTCTCTCGGTTCCAGAGAAGCTCGCTCAAAGATGGTTGAACTTAGGTCGGGATCAGATACCAAAAACCCCAACTCTTCAACTGACGGTGATGTAGCCTCCAACGCAGCACCTACCAACCCACCTACATCCAGCAATACGCCCAACGCACCCGTTACCCTAGATAATCCCTCTTCAACACCTATCATCTCAGCTATCCCCATCACCCCAGTTACTCCTAATGCTCCAAACCACACCGCTAGCAAGAACCCTCCTTCCACAACTAAGATCAACACTACCGCCGAAAAGGGCAAAGGAGTATCGGGAGTATTAACTATGGAGGAGTTAGCCAGATGACAAGACGCCCTTGCAGAAAGTCAAGTCAAGATGTTCGACACTCAGATAGGAATCCTGGTTTGTCTCAAGGCTCTAACCTCGAAGCTGTCAAGTTCACCAATCAAGGAGACCCCTGAAGCCGCTACCGCAGGTGCTCGCTCGACGGTTATCCACATCCGAGATGACGAAGCGCCTTCTCTCCCGGAAGAATCTCGACAGAGAGGAGGACAACCGTCCCGTTATGTCACGGCAGACGACTTGGAAAAGCTGCTACGAAGCCGAGAAAGAGATGTAACGTCACCCGTCCACCAGCACCAGCCACCGTACCCGCACGAAGTCCAGAGGATTGCCCTTCCCAAAGGATACATGTCGCTCATGTTCTCCTTGTATGACGGGACTGGGAATGCACGTGAACACATCTCGCGATTTCTGGAGTCTCTAGGGGAACATGAGTACAACCATGTCTTGAGGCTCAAAGAATTCTCGAAGTCTCTCACTGGAAGAGCTTACACCTGGTACAACAATCTTGCTCCGAACAGCATTGGGACCTGGGGCGAGATGGTGAGCGCGTTCTACCGCAAGTACTTCTTCGTGTCGGAACAGATAACGCTATCCGATCTCGGCCGGATGTTCCAGAGGCCTAGCGAACACCCGAACGACTACGTCAAGAGATTCAGAATTCAAGCCCTTGATTGCCACGATCCGAATGTCACGGAGCAACAGTTAGTGGAACTTGCATCAACGGGATGATTCCTGTATATCGGGCCCTCTTGGAGAACCTCCGCTTCCAGACCTTCTCTGAACTCCATGAAGCTGCGAAGAGGTCTGCCACCACTGCACCCGCTCTGTTGGAAAGAACTAAACCCCTCAGGAACGAAGAGACTCGTGCCACTCGTGGCGACAGAAGGCTGATTAACAAACAGTACAACAACAACCTACCATCCATGGGCGCTGTCAGCGAATGAGGGAAGAGAAAGTGGGGTGCCGCAGAGGTAACACATCCAAAACGCGCTAATTCAACTCCAAGGACCCCAAACAAGGACGAGCACCAAGGAGGACCACAACAACCGGAGATGCAAAGGCAGAAAGCCAGGTCAGAGGTGTCAGACTACCAGTTCCCCATGGAGGAGGTACTAGAGCTGCTAGACACTTGGATCCAGGACGGGGTAATCGCACTCCCTTCACCTCAACTCCCTCATATGGCTGAAGAGGTAGCAAGCCCAAGGTATTGTCGCTATCACCAAGTTACTACTCACTCTACCAGGGACTGCTTCACCCTCAAACGGATTTTCCAAGCCAAGGTGGAGTCCGGAGAACTGCACCTAGGGTACGAAGGAGTATATCAAAATCATCTACATGTTCGAGCATTCATGTTCCCAGAGCAACCGGTGAATGAGAGAGTAGAGGAGATAATGTACCAGCTATGTGAGACTCTCTGTCTCTCGAAGCCACAGCGGAAAGACATGTTCACAGCGCTCACACTACGCCACAGGGGCCTGTTTGTAACGCTTATAGACGTTGCGCAGAATTAAAGCAACGTCTATTAGCGTTGCAAATACGGCGTCACAAATTTTTCGTGACGTCTATTAACGTTGCTCTAATTAATTAAAGCAACGGAATTAACGTTGCATCTTCCGTTGCACTTTTTTATTTAAAGCAACGTAAGTAACGTTGCAGAATTTATTTAGAGCAACGTTTTCTGTAATTTAGGCAACGCCTATAAACGTTGCGGATTTTTTTATTAAAATTAAAAAAAAATGTATTACAAAAAATACTAAATATTGTATTAACAAAAATACCAAATATTTTATTAAAAAATACCAAATATTGTATTAAAAAAATGTATTACAAATCTATACAAATACAAATACAAAAATTTATACAAAAATATAAAGTATTACTAAATGTATAGAAATACAAGAACTTAAGTACTGAACCATAAAATGAGACAAATGAGAACTGTATACTCCTGTATAAAGCATAAGTCCATAACCCTGCATCCATCTAACCATTGGTGGTAAGGTATCCTAGTGAAAGATCTGCCAGCTTGTGCAAGTTAGACAGATGAAGAGTTTGTAATGTGGGACTATTTTCAGGGATTTATCAGTCAACTTATTGCAAAAGCGAAAATCCCATTCCTGGATAAGAACCATGAAACAATATAATGCAAGGAAAACAAAGCTGTGCAGAAGGATAACTAAATATTGTTCGCGGTTAACAGATAACAAACAGTGGGTTAAGAAACACGAAAAAAATAAATTATTCAAACAGATTTGTACAAAAAAGCAGACATGAAAACTTACCGACAACCAGAGAAATCAAGCTCCTTCAAATTATGTCCTTTAATTACGGACCCAAGAGCAAAGGTTCAAAGTTCAACGTGGAATCCCAAAAATGAAATCAATTTATTAACAGACATTCGTAAGCTTGAGAAGGACTACTACCTCTTTCATTTCCTCGGGTGTTGAATATTGTTTTCCAATATGATCAAATGCCCAGTGTCCGTGCCCCTACGTTAAAAAAATAATGAACTTAATTAGCAAAATACAATCTAGGGGTGTACAATCCAGGACAAGTCAAATGTGAAACCTAAATCACTAACCAGTAGCAATATGCTTTTGGCTTTAATGTTTGGTGCAATAAAGTTAACACTAGAATGAGAAGCTGTTGGATATTTGTATTTGCCCATCCTTGGAATGATAAAATCAAAGAAAACCATGAATATATCACTCCCTCTCCACTCCATTTGACACAAGCTACTGCATATGTGTGTCCTGTTAGAGATAAAGAAAATCTTCTTAATGAAATGTCCCAAACACGGACGTCCCCATCTTTACTTGAAGTTGCAAAGCGGCGACATGGAGAACTCAGGTGTAAAGGCTCCCATGAGATGGAAGTAATCCATTTTCCCTTTTTGTGCCTGAAATTAGAGTAAGAGTGAAACTTTTATTTAGAAATAATGATAAGAATTACGAACCTATTCCTACCACATAGTAAGTTAACTGTCACATGGATAAGTAACAAAGAACACAGTGTAAGCCTGAGTCCATATCGGAGACAACTTAAGTGTTGAAGTGAATAAAGAAATTACATCAAGCTCCACTGGCATATATGTTAGTCCATTCCTTTGCTGCAAGGTCACCACAAAAAGTGGGAAAAATTACAAAGGGAAATGGAGGGAAAACATATAGCTAATATGTCAGGCCATTCAAACAACAATACATAGTGGCTTGGCCATTAAAGCTCCAATCTCTAAATCTCTGAAACATCTACCTACTTGATAAATTCTCATGTCCACAGAACTTGGCCAGATTTAAGGAAACCAATTGCAGTCCCAACTATTTTAGTCTATAAATATGAATAAAACACTTAATAATTCCAACCAACCATGCCCCAACTTCTCATCTATAAGTGGGCAGTTATTTAAAACAAGGAAGAAGAACGTAAACGCACAGCCAGTACACCTACCTACAGAACATTGTAAATCAAATATCAGTAACTAACAACTAACTCAGAAGACCATCACTCATATCTAACAGGCTATTTTCTCAAAAGGGGGAACAAACCAGCAAAATATGCACTATTACCACCACACACGGAAAATACCAAAGGAACAACCAAAATCAATATCAGAAACTAAGTTAGGTCACTTTCATAGGGAACCTTATATTTGGATACCTCAACTAATTTGCAATAGTAACCTCACTTCCAGTACCAAACCTAGCTATCACTCCCCCTAGCTAAGTCTAGGGATGAGAACGCAGTGTGGTGACTTTGTAGTCTGTCTTTCTTTCTGTGATGTGGGATTGTGAATTGTTAAGTTATGTTGGGGCATTTCTGGTTGTTACGAAGTGGTCATATTGGTTGATTTAGACCTGAATAGAAGATTGGTATTTAACGAATTAGTATCAGTTAATAGAGAAACTCAATAGAAGAGATCGAGAGAGAGAAACTAAAGATTGTTCATTTACCAGACCACCATGGTTGTTGTTACTTGTAGGTGAGGTGGTGCTGGTGAAAATAGAGGTTTCAAAGAGAGATATCAGACTTCAACCATTTAAAACTGTGAACTTCAGAGAAACCAAAGTTGAAGAGTTTGGTTGCAGTAAAACCACAACCCTATAAACACTTTAAATATGAACTAAACCATCATCACCATCATTGTAAAGTAACCAACAGACAAAATACTTTCACAGGATAATAAATATCAGATCATAAAACTGAAATCAAAAGAAAACCCTTGCTTTAGAACTCTATGAAATACAGTAATCAAAAACACAATCAACGAAATCTTTATGAAAAATTACTACAACATATATCATTACCAGATTAGGTTAAATCAAGCAAAAACGGCTAAACAAATAACAAAATTAGGGTTTATACCTGAAGAAATATCCTTCTTGGAGTCTTTAACAACATTGAGATTGGGTCTTTAACTGTATCGAACATGAGATGAGAGTTTTCTTTTAATTTCAGGAGCAAATCAACTAGATCTAGGGTTAGAAAAAGAGATTTTTTTTAGATCTGATATATGGGTTTCGTTTTTCAGATGGGGTGTGGATTTAATCTTTGATCTAGGGTCGGGTTTGCTTCTGATTTCAGAGAAGAAAGGGAGATCGAGAGCAGAGAAGAAAGGGAGATCGAGAGAAGGAGAAGAAAGGGCGAGAGAGAGAGAGAGTGTGTTTTTTTTTTCTGAAGGAAGAGATAAAAGAAAAAGGTAGAAAACAAAATATAAATCCGGAAATTCTATTTTCCGGTAAAAAGACGTATTAGCCCTTTGTGCGCAACGTTATTGGCAACGTTAAAAACGTTGCTTAATTAATAAAAAAAAATTCTATTTAGAGCAACGTTAAAATAAAATTGCGCAACGTTTTTTGACGTTGCCACGTGGGCAACGGCAATTAACGTTGCAGATGCAAAAAAAAACGTTACAAATCAGGCCCTGTGGCGTAGTGTCAACATGATGGTAGCAGGGAAACGCCTACCTTTCAAGGAAGTCAATGACCGGACGATGCCCAAACAGGAGCCACAAGCAGAAGTACAAGGCTGGGGACTCCTCACAACCACCCGCGTGTCTGATGCTGAATTCAAAGACGCTCATCGACCCAGGATCCCCAATGAACATCATCTCAGTCAAGACTCTCAGAGCCGCCAACATCCCGCGAAGCAAAGCCGTCCATGCCCCGACCATCATCAAAGGTCCTGACGGGGCTGAAGTACGGACTTACGGATGGATTGACCTTCTCGTTGAAATCGCCACGATTCCAACCATAGCGGAGTTCCACATTGTTAAGGGAGTAGTCGAAAGCGACATGGTGCTGGGACGCCCATGGATCTACAACAACCAGAAGACACTCCCCTTGGAGTTCATGAAGCGGTTTGTACAGAAGAGCAGCGAGACAATAACCACGCCCGCAGAGTCCACGAGGACCGATGAGAGCCCCCTCAACCAAGAAGGTACTTTGTCAACCTCTCTCGTTTCTGATAACCCACATTCACCGAGTCACTGGGGACTCACCACGAGGAAAGCTACTCGAGAGAAAAACCCTGGAAAACCGGCAGTAGACATCGGCACAGCCATAAGAATCTCCATCAAAGCCCTTTCGGAGTCTGGAATTGTACGTAACAAGCTCCGAGGAGAAGGTGAACTCATCCCCTACGACATACCACCCGAAGTCTTAGAGACCATCCCAGACTTCAGAGAATATGCAGAACTGTTCAACCTCAAACAAAAGGTGGGGGAGAATGCAGTATGCTACCACCCTAAAGGAAGAGGAAGTGCCAAGGACGCCAACCTCGGAGGAACTAGCCAAGTCGAGACGATCTTCCGGAAAGACGGATCAAGACCCAAGTTGAAGTCTCGGCTCATCTCGAAACTCTAACCACGAAACCGTCAACAAGTTCACAAGCCAAAGGAACTCCCAGATCTGCTACTAATACGAACACAGCAGCGATCCCCGTCTAGGATGACGAGATGATCTCTACTCAAGGAGAACCCCAACATGGAGAGAGCCACAACTCGGATATGACGCAAAAGACGATTTGAATAGACCACTCCAGAACCCAGAGGAGGAGACGACGTCAGTTCACCAGCACTGACTAACGTGCCCACACAGGGTGTAGAGGGCCCCCTTCCCCAGGGGGGGGGGGCATCGACACCACCGAGTACTGAGGCTCAGAAAATTCTTGGAGCCCCCACTGGCAGAGCCTACACTTAGTACGACGACCTTACCCGGCATTGGTGCTCTGCGAAATGATCCTTGTCTACCGAGCCCTCCATGAAACTGCAAAAGACTTGCCTCGCCTGCACCAACGCTACCGGAGAGGGCCAAACCCCTAAGAAGAAAAGAGGCTTGTAATGCCGAAGGCAACATCAACCTCATCAACAAACAGTACTACAACAACCTGCCTTCTGTGAGTACCATCACCGAAGGGAATAAGAGGAAGAGTCCAACTACAGAGGCGACACACCCGGAGCATACGACTTCGAGCTCGCTTTGAAGACTTCAGGTGACAGTATGGGTCGAAGAAGATCACAACACCAGCTACGACACCACGGGTGATGGCGCCACAAGCCACGGCGCCGAAACTATTGAAAAGGGGTAAATCAAGCTCATAGTACCCATGGCAACAAAGGACTTACCAACAAACACTGAAGGAACGGACAACTCCATCATCACTAATAGAATGACGACGAGACATGGGGGCTTCCAGAATTACCACTGCAACCAGCCAGGAACACCAGGGTTTGGACTTTCAAGACAAACCTGAACACAAGCATGTCCAACAACCCAACTCTGCTACTCGATCGAGAGAAACCCCCTGGAGAACCAAGAGGAGGAGGCGCATATTTATCTCGTCCACGCCAGCCTCCCTATCCAAAAGACCCCTCTCTCATGGGATGCTCCTCATTGAAGGAAGTTCAGACTTCAAACTTCCAAAGCCGCAAGACGATCAACCACAGCCGTCCCTGTCTTGATAGGAAATGATCCAAGATGTAAGGATTGAAGACGCTCGTGATAACAGGAGACCCGTCAGCAACCAGACGACAGGGTGTCGACACAATACAACTCGAAGGGTCCCAAGCAAGAATGTGACCCAACCACAAGATGCAGATCTGCAACAACAACCACGAGGAGTACGAGGACTGAAGCCTATACAGGATTCCCAGACTCATCATCTTCGACGAAGTACTGAAGCTATTAGACATCTGAATAAGGAAAGAGCAACCGGATTACCCCGACCCGATGAGTATCAACAACTAGAGAGAACGCTCTGCCCCCTCGCCTTCGAAAGGCCAATACACATGTATCCGCACGAGGGAAGGCGAACTCAGCAAGAGGCGCTGATAAGATATCAGAAAACATAGCAGGGGACTCCTCGCCACCGCCGCTCTTCACTCCACCAAGTACCGATAGCAATACCGGCTGCCACGACCCAAAGAGAAGCGTGAAGTACAACAGATGCTCCCTTGTCTCTACCAAAGCGCTTCATCATCATGGGAAGAGCCTACTCGACCAAAGATGTCCATACAGCATGGAACTGCCCGCTACAGATCTCTCGAAGGAAGGGTGACTCAAGGGAAGAACTCTAATCAACACTATCGCCCACAACCTCAGTGTTAGAGCTACCAACCAAGTACGGTAAACCATATTGTGGAGAAATTATTTTATTTTGGGTCTCCATGGAGCAAACCTACTCTGGAAACAAACAAAGACGTGCTCACGACTACATACCAAATTTGTCGTACGACAACCTTCACGAAAACGAGCAACGCGAAAGATCAGTAAGAGATCTGAAGGTGAATTTTAGACAACATCTTCCTTCAGGTGTATTATGTTATGTGTAAAATTTTCGTGGCGATCCAATCCGTGGATCAAGAGATATGGCGCCAATATTACAGCGCACCGAAGCAAGTGGACAGAACTTACATACGAAACCAAAACAGTTGCTGCGGAGAGCTCGTGAGGAGTCCTAGGGTAAAATTTATACACAAACTCCGTTTTAATGTCTACAACTTTGTGGTAAATTTTCATACAATAACTCTATGTGGTTTGAGAAATATGGCGTGAACAATGGAGAAAAGAAGAGCTGTCAGAATTTCCTGCGCCAGCAACTTCCGTCGCGAAGAAACCACCGGTTTGAGAAATCCACAAGGGATTTTGGAAAGATTTTCGGACACAATCTTTCTATGTATGTCTCCCAACACATACAAAAATTTCGTACCAATCCACCAAGGTGATTGGGAGATACGACACAAACACTACAGCACACGCGAGACGCTCAATCAGGAATCACGTGCAAGACCACGCCGAGTACTGCGGAAAATCTACGAGGAGCCTCGAAGAGATTTTTGGACACAATACTTCCCTGGATGTCTACTACCACGTGTAAAAATTTCGTGGTGATACAACCAGTGAGTCAAGATATATGGCGCAAACATCAGGAGACAAGCAAGACGCGAACTGTCGGAGTTTACAACGAATAGACTATGGTGCAAAGCTCGTAGTGCCGGCATCTACGACGCAACCAAGACCATGGAGCCACAACCTCAGGGCACCACATATCATGGAGCCACACCTCATGGCGCCACATCTCATGGAGAAACACCTCATAGCGCCAATATCCTCCTGGAACTTCACTACACATTAAAGACGGCGAGTCTCTGTAGAGGGGATACCGAGACGGGACGACACATGCTCTACACCAAAAATGGAAGACGCTCAGATCCACGCCAAAGAAAAAGAATACGATCGACTCCCCCGGTATCTCTCTTTACCAACCGCTGCTGCCGGTTACCACTGGATTGGTCATTGTCTCGTAAAGCATCGGCGCTCCACCTCACTCAACGCTACGGATTCAACTCTGAACACCAATGGACGCGTGTTGCTGGAAAATACACCACCCAAGCTTGCACCAAAGGCGCTGCTCAGGAAATTAGCTAATTGCATAACCATTCTCCAGGTGGAGATGATCAAGGAGAAACAAGGACTTGATCATGACAAGAAGGAGGAAAAGCTCTCTGCTAAAACGGGTAAAACCTCTCCCTTCTTTTCATTTCTTGGCTAAGACCTAGCCTATGTATGTATTCACATGCATGACACCGGGGACCTCACTAAGCGTAGCGTCCCCTTCTCTAGAAAAGTCACGGCACCCAAGAGCTTGCGTTGCCACGAAGGTCGTGGCCCATGAAACCTATGGCGCCACGAATAACTTTAAAAAAAATAAAAATGAATGAATAACACCAGCGACAACACGAAAGTGTGATCTCACATCCATATGGGTTTAGAAACCCTAAGATCTCCTTAGTCAAGTTGAGCCGAGAATCGACCAGAGGATAGGCCTGCGAGGCCTGTAGGGGCTACACCTAGAACGCCCCGAGCCTCGGGATAATTGTCACCCAGTTAACCAGAAATCCTTGTTTAGCAGCGTGTATATACTTACACACGAATTTACTTTTAGTCTATGAGACCCTGTACTAGTGCTGAATAGAGAACCTCGGAACGATTGAGGTTGCCATCACCATTCGAATGCTTAGTATGAAACATTACTGTTCCACACTAACCAGGGGACTTTCTGTAGATGGTGAAAAATGAAAGAGGGACAAGATTGTCAAAACACTCTCGAAACCATGTCTTGTTAAAGGCAATCGCCTATTCAGGCTCATCTCTATAGCTCAGAGTGCAACCCATCATGAGCTGAATAAACTCTCTATGAGCTCTTTCTTATAACTCCGGTGGGGTGGGTAATATCATAGAGCATTACTAATAATCTCACCAACATATTAAACCCATTGCTCTGCTCAGAGCCAGATCGCTTAATGGTACGCGGTGAAGAATCAACAGAGACGTATCCTCATGGATTTCCTCTTAATACGACTCAACATACGAGTCTTAGTGCAAACCTCGGGAATATTGAAGCTCCAGGACGGTCCAGAGCTCTCTGAGAAGCATACATCAGCCTAAGCAGGCCTAA
>JAJJMA010292034.1:0-10430 GCA_023529015.1 Papaver nudicaule | reverse complement strand
GATGGTGGTGGTGGTGAGTTATTGGTTGGAAATGGAGTGGTGGTGGTCGGAAGTTATAGTTGATAACAGTGGATGGCGGCGATGGTGGTGGTCGGAAGTTATAGTTGGTAACGGTGGATGGCGGCGATGGTGGTGGTGCTGGTTGAAAATGAGGTGGTGATGGTCGTTTGTAATATATTGTAATGGTAAATGGTGGTGGTGGTGGTGAGTTATTGGTGAAAGGGCATTCTAGTTAAATCTCTATAAAAAACTGACTGTATATGTCTTTAAAAACAATAATTTAAAGCATCTTTTTAGATGCTGTCTTTATAAACAGTATCTTTTTATTTGATGTTTTATAAAATAAATTGTAAGTTTAGTTGGCTTATAGATAAAGAAACTAACAAAATTGCTATTTTGATGCCCCAAAATAGCAGGCATATTAAGAACGTGAGATCTACTCAAACAAAGAATCAAGAAAAGTGGTGGGAATTTGAGATAATTTATAATCAACCTAAACCACCACGGGGAAAGCTTAACAACTAACTTAAAACATTTGTACACCCTCAATTGTATCAACTATGTAACATGTAAATGCTTTCACATTAATTATCAAAAAAAAAAGCTTTCACATGTTCATGTGATCCAAATTCGTACTACCAATATATGAGGTTTCAGTCCTCTTTTTTTTTTTAAAAAAATAAATAATAAAATCTGATTTTGCGAAAAAAAAAAGTATCACCATGGTGGTTGTAAAATTAGTATAAGACCATCCTTAAGAGAAGGCATTATGGAGGCCAATTAGGCTACATTTCGGCTATCAATGGTGAACAGATTTGTGCACCAATATAGACATATCTTACCTATCGGTTACTCAATAACCACCGAGTTCGGTTACTTGGTAAGCGTTGCGGCTACTGAGTAATCGCCGAAAATCTTTTCTTGTTTGATTTGACATATATTAGATGATGATAATTGATTGATGGTGTCGGTCAAGGTCAAAGATTGACTTGGGAGACTACTCAGTAGCCGCTTGCAAAAATTCTATGTTACTCAATAACCGTTTGTTATCCATAATGGACGCATTTTTTTTCACTCCTTACCTTAACTACATTGTGATGATTTTTGCTACTTTTTGAACACCATAGTGTTTACTCTAATTGACAAAATTCATCACCTGAATTTGAATTTCTCGTTAACCCATATGAATTTTATAACAAAGTTTTCATTCAAAAGTGTTTTGATTCACAATTCATTAAGCTCTTGTATTATCCATCCTCATGTCCTTCACAAAAGAGTAAATTTTAAGTTCAATCACGAAATCATGAAACGTTTAAAATATGAAAACTATATGTGTAGACGAGTCCAATAAATATCTATGAATTATTTGATTTGAAATTGTCATATGTCTCATGTGTAACATATGGTTGGTTGGTACTAATTGAAGATAACATGACATTACGCATCAACAACTCAGATTTCAGAGAGAATCCAATTACAAATATCATGTCGAATCGATAGTGTTTTGATCTTGTCATGAAATTATTAGGTTTATATAATTAAGGTAGACAAAATTTGTCTGTTAGTTCTAACACAATACAATTTGCAAACTTATCTAGACAGTCATAAGTAATTGTCAACTAACATGAAATTTGTGTTGCTTAGGTTATGTGTCGAATTTGCATTTGAAGTAGATTTTCGTATCTTTGGATGTTTGGATGAATTTTGTGTTAGGTATTGGCTCGACCAAAGTCATAAAGGTTAGTCTGACATTGAATAAGCGGAGTTCAAGGTGGTACCTAATAAGTCATAAAATCTCCTAACAAAGTACCGAAGTCTTTTAAGATAAAAACTCCACACCTAATCTGACCCAGGTGATCAAGTGGGGACAGTATTGACACCATGTGATCGGGTCCGGAGTGGGTCCAGCAGTCATTTTGTGTGTTCATGTAGCCAAAATATTCTAGACAAGCTTTTATATTTGCAAGCCAAAGCTCTTGCCGTCTTGCAACTCGTCTTTGGTCGCAAGCCAAGTTCACCGTGGCCTTGCTTGCGACGAAGCGTGTTTTTTGCAGCACTGCAGGTGCAAAGTGCTGAAAAGGAGGGGATAGCTATGCTCTAACACTTGCAAATATTCGTATTTGCACAAGGTGTGATGTATAGTGTATACCAAGCTCACTATGAGCAAAAATGATTATTTTCACTCCCCTTTTCTTTCTAAGAAAGAAAAATGAGCCAGAGTGCAAATTTGGTGGTATAGCTTGGGATCCATAAATTCGATCCTTACATATAGCTTGGGATTGCCCACTTATAAATTTGGTCCATGCATTCAGGAGATTTGATTCCAAACTTTCAATGCTATGCCTCGTGCTTAATTAACTTGATCTTTAGTATACTCAATCGATATACTCGACGATTGGTGTGCATAAAGCTTGGCAGCTCAAGAAAAGCTTCAAAACCTAATTTGGGAACAACTTTGTTACTAGTTAAGGGACAAGAATCGCTTTAAAGATTAGGTAAGATGGTAATAAATTAAGGTAAGGTACCCAAACTAATTTTTGTTTCTACCAAACAAAATCCTTCCGAATGTCAATCAGTATAAAATCCTTTGATAATGCAACAACACATGTTCTTTTATCTTTGAGGAAAAAAAAGACTAAAAATTGTTGTTCTTTCCTTTCCAAATTCAATGGAACCTCCAACATTTGGAATAAAAATAATTTAGTACAGTTGATTTTTTAACATAGAATATTTTAATGCTCAAAATATTTTGTTGGAACTTATTCCTTATTTTCCTTGGTGATATCTAAGGAGCCATCAATTTTCCTTCACAAATTTTGACAGCTATATATTTTGTAAGCTGTATGAGATAAATAGTAGTGAGGCCGGTTCCAATTGAACGCATCAAACCATCCCTTTGGCAATCCAACGTGGCCTAGCAAACCAAAAATGGAGCAGTGGTTATCGACGGTAATTATATCGACAGATGGTAAAACCATTGTCGATGGAATTTTACCATCGATCAGATCTCGCTCCAATCCAACGGTCTAATTCGATGCGCCTATTTAATGCACCCTAAAACGTTTTTTCTTCACATTCTTCATCACATTTCTCACATCAAACACAATTTTACTCTGTTGCAATCAACAACTTCTGAAAAAAAAAAAAATTCTTGTTCAATGGAGTATGAACATGATTCTTCTGATTCTTCTGATGCAAAGAAGAATGATTGATTTTGATTCATATCAAAAAAGAATTCTTCATATGCTACAAGAAATTGATTACGACTCTGATGAAGAAAAAGCGCAGTTCGACACTATGTTGCAGGTCTATACCGGCGCAATACCAATGAAACCTGAGCCAAAAGCGGTACAGTGTAGGCGATACACTTACCGTGATCGGGAATTCTACCATGAGAAACTGATGCATGATTATTTCAATGAAGACTGTGTGTATTCCGACGAAGATTTTCAGCGTCGCTTCCGCATGCCCCTGCACTTGACGAAATTTATTATTTCGGAGCTTGTAAGAGTTGAACCTCGGTTTGATTATCAGTTTGATTGTCGTAATATTAGAGGTCATAGCCCAAAGCAGAAGGTTACGGCGGCCTTGAGGATTCTTGGTTACGGCTGTCCGGCAGATTGGGCAAAACAACTGCCTTCAACTATCTCTCGTTGTTTTGTGAAATTATGATTGATCATTTCGATTCAGAGTATTTGCGCAAGCCCAACCAGAAAGATATTCGAGAGATATTGAAGGTAAATACGGCGAGGGGTTTCCCTGGAATGCTAGGTAGTCTCGACTGCATGCACTGGGTGTGGCAAGGGTGTCCAACAATGTGGTCTGGTCAATACAAGGGTCACTACGCTAAGACAACTGTTATTTTAAAAAGTTGCGGCTACTGAAGATTGTTGGATATGGCATGCTTTTTTTGGTCTTCCTGGTTCGCAAAATGACATTAATGTTTTGCACAAATCGCCACTTTTCGAAGACCTTAAGAAGGGCCGAGCCCCCCATTAATTTCAATATCAACGGACATCAGCACAGTAATGGGTATTATCTTGATGATGGAATATACCCTAAGTGGTCAACACTGGTTCAAGCGTTTAGGGGAGTGCCTACAGGAAATACGGGTAAGGCAATGAGGCATTTCAACAGAATGCAGATGGACTTCAGGAAGGATGTTGAGCGTGCCTTTGGAATTCTGAAGAAGAAATTTGCTATCGTTTGTGGTCCTTTCCGTGGTTTGAGTCCCCGTGAAATGCATAAGACTATGCTCACTTGCATAATTCGCATAACATGGTAATCCAAGAAACTCGTCGTAATGAAATCTGGACCAACTATCCAGACGAGGATTTGAGGGAGGATGTTGTACCACAACGGGGAATGCCTGCAAGGGACTATGCGCGGATGACGAATCACATTCGTAATCCAACTTTGTACGAAAGATTAAGGAGTGATCTTTGTGCTCATCTTTGGGCAGAAGAAGGACGAAGAGTTGCTGGACATGATGGAGATGAAGAAGATGAAGATGGAGAAGTTCTTGCTCCTCGTTGGGAAATAGTTGCTGCCTTTGAAGATGGAGATGAAGATGATGATGATGATGAGGATGACGATTAAGTTTTTTTCTTTGTTTAGAGGATGAGGATGATGCTAGTTATTTTTATTTTTCCTGTCATTAGTTTTTGTTTTTTTTCGTTAGTATTAATGAAGATTAAAATTTTATATAACTAGAGTTTTTCATTAAAATTAAAATCGTAATTACATTAAAGGGTGTGCCATGCCCTTTATAAAATATAGAGCCGTGCCGTTCCGATATAATTAGTAAAAAAAGGTTTGACAAGGCCTTTTGCAAAAAAAAAAAAAAAAAAAAAAAAAAAAATATCCGATATAATTAGTAAAAAGGGTGTGCCATGCCCTTTTGCAAAAGACCATCCGATGATGATAACATAATTGTCGTTGCTGTTGAAAATTGGCAAACTGCCTTCCTTAATGATGATACTACACACTGCTGCCACTGATGATGATGATGATGCTGATACTACTGACGATGATGATGATGCTGATACTACTGGCAATGATGATGATACACATTGCTACCCTTGATGATGACGATGATACACATTGATGCCACTGATGATGATGATATACTACTGATGATGATGATACTACACACACTGCTACCCTTGTTGATGACGATGATACTACTACACACTGCTGCCCTTGCCGATGCTACCCCCCACTCCCTGTGAATGATGATGATGATGATGATGAACATGCTACTCGTCCGCCCAAGGGCTTTCCTCCTCTGCTTCAACGTCAGATGCATCAGCATTGACAGATGGTCCTTGAACAATGACTTAAGAGCGGAAAGACGTTCTTCCTCCATCTGGCGTTTGATCCGGTCGAAGTCCATCTTCCAGATGTACAGTTGTTCCTCATTCATGTTTGAGGTATTATCATTCATGATTTTATGCTTATCATGGTTATGCACATACTTCTCCTCAAATGAAATTTCCATCGACGATACTATTTCTGTCTCACGTTGCAAAATTGCAAATTTGCAACTTTGCAACATGGTTTGGGTGTTTGCTGGGTCCATAGCCAGCCAAAACACTCATAAACTGTGTTTTTCTTGCCCCATAGGAACCGGCCTGATAGACCTAGGAAAATAGTCATCTGTTTCAAAGATGTAATTCAAGAGTAGTTTATCACGCTATCGAGTGCACAATAATGCAATTCTAAACCGTCAAATTACATATTTATCTGAAGTCTGCCAGTTTATTGGTGTGAGCCGCTCACTCTACACTCGAATGCATGGCATATTTTTTTTTAAATATAAATACACCTAGTCATGTTACATTAGGATGGCTTGTCCGGCTCCAAATATGGCAGATCTGGATTGTCCTCTTAGTTTTTCGTCTCCTTAGCCCGTCCTTTACTATTCGGTCTTGTTTGTAGTTCGTTTGGTATTCTCTTATTCTTCTGTTAAGCTTGTTTAAGTGTAGATATGGTTTCTCCCTTGAGTAATAGTTTTTCTAGTTATTTTGACAAGGTTTGATCTAGATCTTTTTCATCAGTTTATTGAATTAATGGGACTGATCTTTATGTGACATGCGGCAATCCTTCTTCTCACGGCATGCTTCTCCGGCAGTTAATAGATTTTGAAGATATTCAAAATTTGTTTATATCTATTTGGAAAGAAGATTTTCATCCGTATGTAGGAATGGGTTGGTTTCTTTGACAACGAAGAAATCAAGGCATATTACTTTTTCTCGGGCTATTTTAGATTTCGGTAACAAAAACAAATGTTTTATCTTCGACATCATTGACCCCGAACTTTGCAGTTTGGGTTTTTCCTTTTATAATGGTTCTGATAGGTTTTTAGTTTGTAATGATTTATATTTACGGAATATCTTTGTCCTAGTTTGTGTAGATTTTGAAATTTCTCCGGCTAATAAAAGTTTTTGAAGGAACAACTCAAGCCTCGAAGGATCTAGGGGGGGTTGTTGTTGTTTGGTGATCAGTGAGTAATTTTATCCCAAACCTGATTGCTATCTTTCTGGCCAGTAAAAGACTTCCAATGATTTTTCAGGAGGCTTTATTGTTCACGCCGTGGAAGATGGTCATTTTTGGTTGTGTTAGTTCTCTCCTTTTGGAGGATAATGAGTTGCGAGTTTTATTTATTTTGTTTTCTGTTGTCAGTTGTGTTAGTTGGCCTGCGTGTCTCTCTCACGTGTATGTTAGTTTGTTATATTGCTCACTCACTTGTTCACATGTCGGTTTATCATTTGTTGTGTCAGCTATGACAGCATGTCCTGTTATGTGTCAATGTCTATAAGTAGTGTGTAGTCCATTTCATTTCTTTGTAAGGTCTGAGACCATTTTTGTTTTGTAATGAATCAAGATTCTCTCTGTGTAACTATTGTATCAGACGCCATAGATTTGCTTTTAAAACTTAAATCGACCCTTTAATGGCGATTTCTTCAACAAACACTTATATTCTTTGTGTTTCTACTCATTTTCTTCTTTATCTTCTTGATACGAAGCTTTGTGTTCATTTTACACAGTCTATTCTTGAATCTTGATCCTTCTTTTTACTTCAGATCTCAGATCTCCTCTCTGTTGTCTTGCTTCACTCATATTTTTCACTTCAAACTGCTTCTGCTTCTGTTGATGATTGCCAAATTTCCTTCATCGTCTACAATGGAAAATCCTACTGCTAATTCATTTGCTAATGTAAGTCTCACTTCTTTACAGAATTTTGTTCCTCTCAAGTTAAAGGAAGATAACCGTATCACTTGGAGAAACTTGTTACAACCAGTAATACAGAAGTACAAATTAATGTGTTTCTTGAATGGATCTCATCCATGTCCTCCTCAGTTTACTAATTCTCGTAATCAGATGAATGAAATTGAAAATCAAGCCTATACTGATTGGAAAGATGAAGATGCCACAATTCTGATGTGGTTACATTTAGCAATTTCTGATGCTGTTCTTGTTTACTTCTCAAATTGACAAACATCTTACGAGTTATGGACTAGTATTGAGACTCGTCTAGGCAGATCTTCGGCTACTCACTCTGTGCAACTTCGTACAAGACTAATGTCAGTAACTCAAGGTGACAAATCCATTCCTTCTCTTGTTAATGAAATACGTATGTTATCTGATCAACTAGTTGCTGCTGGAGATGTTATGTCTGACAGAGATCTTGTTGTCTTCACACTCAATGCCTTAAATGATGAATATATTCCTTTTGCTTCTTCTATGCGTCATAAAACTCCACCTGTTACTTGTATTGAGTTACATAATAGCTTGTTAAGTGAGGAAGCAGTTATGTCTGATGGAAACAAAACAACCAAGATAAATGCTGATGCAAAGGCCTTTGCTACTACTTCACAACCTAGATTCAATGCATATAACAATTATAGGGGTAATTTTAGAGGAGGATATCGTGGTGGATATGGTGGAGGATACATAGGAGGTCGTTATCCAAATATTGCTCTATTTCACAGATTTGATGGTAGGCATTCATATCCAGAGGAAAAGTGTCAAATCCGTCACATAGCTGGTCATACTGTTCCAAATTGTAATCAGCGTCTGAATTACTCATATCAAGGAAGAAAACCACCACCAATCTAAGTTTTATGCTTGTAGCAGCTGACATCTTTGATACTGATCCATTGTATGCAGATACTGGTGCCAATAATCATGTTGCTTTTGAAGTTGAGGAATTTGATGAAGCTTTTCCTTATGATGGTTCTGAAATGATCACCACTGCCCAATGGACGCAGTATGCATATTTCTCATCTTGCTCATACTATAAAACATGTTAGTCATCATTCCTTTACTCATGACGATGTGCTTATTGTGCCTAAATCTTCATAAAATCTTTTATCTGTCCATAAATTTAACAAGGATAACAATTGTTCGATAACCTTTGACTCATTTGTTTTATGTGTAAAGGATCTATTCTCCCAGAGGATTCTTTTCCAAGGACCACATGAGCATGGGCTTTATCCTTTTCACTTCATCAACAATAAATCAAATTCCTCCAATAAGGCTTTCTATGCTACTCTCACTCAAGGAGAACTGCTACACAGGAGATTTGGGCATCCATCTTTTCAAACATTACAAAAGCTATGTCATGTGTTAAATCTGTCCCATGTGACTAGTAAACTTATTTTCTGTAATGATTGTAAGCTTGGAAGAGGTCATAAACTTCCATTTAGTCTGTCCAATATACTACTGCTACTAAGCCATTAGAGCTTCTTCATACGGATCTTTGGGGACCATGTTATGTCAGTTCTGTGTCAGGTTGTTACTATTATGTCAACATTATTGATGAGTACTCAAAATATTGTTGGATATTCCCTATGATCAATAAATCAGACTTCACAAATGTTTTTATTCAATTTGTAACTCAAGTTGAAAATCTCCTTTCTGCACCTGTCAAATGCATAAGAACTTATGGAGGTGGTGAATTTATAGCCTTTGTCTTAGGTGATTTCTTGTTGCATAAGGGTATTTATCATGAATTTTGATGTCCTCACACGCCAGAGCAGAATGGTGTTGCTGCAACTGAACATAAACACATTCTAGATGTTGGTAGAACTCTTTTAATCCAATCCAGACTTCCTAATATGGTGGGTAATGAGTTATGAGTTTTATCTATTATGTTTTCTGTTGTCAGTTGTGTTAGTTGGCCTGCGTGCCTCTCTCACGTGCATGTTAGTTTGTTATACTGCGCAACTTGTTCACAAGTCGGTTTATCATTTGCTGTGTCAACTATGACAGCCTGTCGTGTCATGTGTCAATGTATATAAGTAGTGTGTAGTCTACTTCATTTCTTTGTAAGGTCTGAGACCATTTTTCTTTTGTAATAAATCAAGAATATCTCTGTGTAACTGCAGAAGGGTTTTATCAGTTTGATAAGAAAAATCTCCACCTGGATCAAGTTTAATCGATCCATACTAACCCTTATGTACGAAGGGTGTTACTGTCGGTGGTCTGGTCACTATTATTAGATTTTTGTCACCGAATTCTGGTTACGAGAGTCTGGTTATGTATGAAAATCGTTTGGCATCTTGTATTGTTTGTTGTTGTTCTTATGTTCTCGTGTAACGTCGGGGCTTAAATGGTGAATTTGAATGTAGATAAATTTTGAATTGCTCCGGTCAAAACATTTTGGCTAAGAAAATTATTTTCAAAAAAGAATAATTTTGTATGCGATTTAAGTACAAACCTTATTTGACAGTTATTACAACAACTCGATGGTTGTTAACCAGTACTGTCATTAACTATATCTCGACCCCAAGTCGACATAAATTGTACCCTATTGCATCATATATACTCCAAACAGAGATCTAGGTATATATATATGGATTTGTTTTTTTTTTTAATTTGCAATTAAGATAGAAAAGAACACAACAGGGGACAAACTAGATCTCCACAATCAAATCTTCAAGTCAGCTGTAAAAATGCAAGTTGTGAGAGAAGTTCCAAAAACAATATCAACTTAGAATTTTGGACTAGGACTAAAAAGTGTAATGAGAATGAGCTGCCATAGTTATCTCCTTATCAAAAAGTTTCGGCAAACCAAACATCAAGTTGCTCAAAAAATTTAATCACTTTTCTTAGCCACCATTCTTTACAAAGTCACAAGCAAATCAAACAAGTTTGCTTCTCAGGGTTTTTGCTAGCCACCATTTTCTCATACCAAAAGAAGAAAAAAAGACTCGAATTTCACCTTTTACTACCACCTAAAAGGTAGGTTTAGATTTTCTCCTTTCCATTCCTTGTGGATGCAGCATTGCTTGTGTTTTCACCACGAGTAACATGGACCACCTTGGCAGCTCCATCCATATTAACCATAAACCAATTGTTTAAATCTCTGACAAAAAAGGGAGGTCAGCTACATCAGCTATTTTCAATCGACCGACGTTTGAATC
>JAJJMA010292033.1:0-25838 GCA_023529015.1 Papaver nudicaule | reverse complement strand
TTGATTTTTGAGATCGTCCAGACTTAAACCATAAGACTCACGAGCCAAAACGAAAAGTTGGTAGTATTTCGGTACCCCTCCTTTTTCATTATGAACAGAGAAATGAAAAACTCATAATTTTATTCATAATAATAAATTTATTGATAGGTGATAATCAAATCAAATACATCAGAACACATGATTGATCTGAACCTTAGACAAAAGTTACATTAGGAGCAGTGTCTTGATTAAAGTATGCACGATTCTGTTCATTAGTTTTTTCCTTGACCAGTTCTCCCAAGAGATAGACTTGTTGAGTCATGAGAGTTTCTTGCATTTGCACTGTCTTTGCAAAACTGTTAGCAAGTACGCGAATGTCCATCCGAATATGTTCACACGATTCTATAGCATTATCAAGGGACCTTCCATACCTACCATAATTTCTCCCCCTTCTAAAAGATCTCTTTCGAGGATTTTGAACAGATCTCTTCTCATTTAGCGGGGTCTCCATTTTCATAGGGAGATCTTTGTCATGCATAAAAATGAGCTTTGAAGGAGAGGACACCATAGATTGATCCATTTTCTGTCTTGGTTTGAAATTCTATGAGTACATAGTATTTAAATATATGGATCAATATGTGTCATAAAGGATAGATGATATTCAAATAAATGAAGATTTGCTTCTTGAATGAACTTGAAAGACTCAAGTGTGACCGAAAACATTTAATATTAAATGAGTCACACTTATTAGTAGATTCTTAAGTGAATCCAAACACTTATTTTTCATAAAATGAAAATTTATTACTCACTCGTTGTGTCCTAGCTTATTTCATCATCCTCACATTTGGACACCATTTAATGAGGATGAGAATACATACTTAGTGTGTGTATATGTGAGTGTCGTTTTCTCCACAAGAATCCAAACATGTTGACACCAATGTCATACAATGTTTAGTCTTCAGTTCATTTCTCCTTTTGGGACAATTTCTCTTGATAATTTGAGAAAAAATGTCGTGGTAGTCTCTTAATGGAATGGTAAACCCTGTTCTATCTCGAGACACATATTGGGTTTGAGCAAGAAGATACTTGCTTCCGAAATTGTTGTACAATTTCAACCATTTGTCCATTTTTTGCTGAGACTTCATGGCATACCTGATCTCCCTTTTGAACATACTACAATTTTTAAAAATATGTCCAGAATTATGGCATAAGTTTCACATATGAGATTTTGCACATGGTTGATCAACCACTTTGGTACCACTCTCATGGTATGGAGGAATGGTGCAAACTGCAGTAAATGCAACATTAGCTGCTTCTTCCTCTTCTGATTCATAAGAGTCAGATGAGTCATCAAGAGTTACTGCAAGGGCTCTGTTTCCAGTGTACTTCCTAAGATTGGGGCACTCATTGGCAAGATGGCCAAATCCTTTTCACTTGAAACATTGTGGTTGGTCATCACTATGGACTTCAGGTTCTACCTTGTTTTTGGAAGCACCCCGGTCATGTGGACGCTTGGGCTTTCAGACTTCTTTAGAAAAACGTTTGTTTCTCTTTCTTAGTAAGTTACAAAATTGTCTTGTGATCAGAGACATGGTTTTGTCTAGCTCATCATCACTCATCTCGCCTTCAGATTCTTGACAAGAATTTTTCTGAGTGTCTACGCTCTAACTAATGTCTTTTGTCTTTTCCTCACTTTTAAAAGCAATATTAGTCTTTTTAGTGAGTTGAAGTTTATGATCAAAGATACGTAGTTTTCTAACTAGAGAACTTCTGGTTAATACAGACAAATCATTAGATTCAAGAATTGCATGTTTTTTGGCATCATATATTGGAGGTAATGATCTTAGGATTTTGCAGACAACCAAAATTGTTTTTCCCAAAGAAAATGAGGAGTTAACAATTTCGGTTATTTTGAAGTAAAAGTCTTCAAAAAGTTCATCATCACCCATTTGAAGGTTTTCCCATTGGCATGCAAGGTTTTGAAGTCTTGTTTCGTTTTCTGCAAAGTTTCCTTCGAATACGGTTTCAAGAATGTCCCATGCATCTTTGAACGTTTCACACGTAGATACGTGATAATATAATTCAGGACAAACAACATATATAATGCCATTTAAACCATCTGAATTCTGTTTGACAAGAGCTTTTTCATTATCATCAAATTTCTCAAAAGTTTTGTACACATCAGTGCCTTCCACTTTTGGTCGTGAATATCTATTACAGATTAGTACCCAAGTACCAAAATCACGAGATAATAAGAATGATTTCATTGCCGACTTCCATCAAAGGTAATTAGTCCCATCAAATCTTGGTGGTACGTTAACTAAACTAGAATCATGATTTATGTTCATGTTGTCTATAGGTTGGATCGCCAACAAACACGGACTGTTAAGTCTTTTGAGTGTTTTCCCGCTCTGATACCAACTGAAAAAGGTATGAGGGTACCGATTACAGCACCAAATTCTTTTTCCCAATAACCTATAGATATATCTTTGCACAACCTTTGAGAAATAAGGTTGAATTACCAAAGCATCTTTTTGTACTGATCGATTCACTTAAACGGGAATCAATACAAGTTACAAAAAGGCTATTATTAACATATATTTATGTACAATATAAATGATAAAACAATTATAATGCAAAATGTAAATCACACACAAGATTTGTTAACGAGAAAACTGCAATCCAGCAGAAAACCCCCGGGACCTCATCCAGTCCAAAATGAATACTCTTAAGAAGTAATACACCATACACGCCTATTATCAGACTTCGATCACGATGGCTAAACACTTGATCCAATTAACGACAGTCAAATGATTCCCCTCAGTATTCCTGCGTCTCCAATTACAAAAGTGATCCCGCACATGCAATCCCTTGAACCTCCAATTCAAGAGTTGCTCAACAGTCCTTCATGAATACTATCGCCACCCGACCTTCAATCAAGCAATTATGTTTCCTTCTGAGACAATGAATCAATACGGTAAGGAACAAAAGTCGTAGATTCAATAATGGTATTCAACCCAATTTATCACAAATGAATTGTGTTGGTTATATGATACCGAATCAAGCCTATTATGTTTATATTAATAAACTGCTTGATTCTGAACAAGTTTCTTCTGTGTAATCAATACACTGCTCGTTCTTGTCCTAGAGACTATCAAGTCCTTAGATGGATACAAAGGTGTTCTTGATGAAATCAAGAAACTAAGCAAACTTGATTCAAATTCTAGAGTCTATCTGTTTGGCACACTAAAACAACGTTTCGCTTACAAATCCAGGTCGATAGAAAGTCTAGCTCCAGAAACTCTGCAACGCACCTTGAGTGTCAATGATATCAAAATAGCATTGACATATAATAAACAAGGTGATCTATGTAGATATGGAGATGGTCGAATCACTATCAATATGATAGCTCCTAGGCTTCTTGGTCTAGTTGGAAACCTTTCCAATCTCAACTTTGTTAACAACGAGATAAATCTCGAAGAACTCTAAGTTGGTGTTCAAACAAAATGAAATGTTAGAAGGACAAAACTTGAAGGAGGAATTGACATCTCCTTATATAGTGTTTCGACTAAGGCACTGTTCGGCAAAGGCAAAGTCCGAAACCTTAAAGAGAATTGAATGTGCATTTAATTATTCATTAAAGGCATTTAGTGCGAACTTAACTTCCTTTGACTTCAAATGCTGAAAAACATAAATGAAAACAAAGTTTCATTTAATGCAGCATTGAATTACTTGATACTGATGAAAATCGTCCACAGAAAACCGGTTCTACTTGGCTCTCGGTTTCTGGGACAAAACCAGAATTGCCTATTATCAAAGCACTTCTTCTAAAGTTTACATGGTGACAATATAAGCTTTGAATGTTGTCGTTAACTTGAATCTAGATTCCAATAAGAATGATCTATATGGAAGATTTGGACCTCTTCGAATTAGTCTAAGCAATAGAACATTGCCGCAAATCGAAGGTTTGCCTTATTGTGTCATATAATATACTCTTGCGTGGATGCACAAGTTCATGACCATGCTGAACCAAATCATACTTTCAAGATTAAGATCATTGAAGCACAAGTATGATTAATGAATAGTCTTCACATTCCATTTGCAAGTACAAGCAAAGAAATGTGGACAAGGAGATAGATTTCATTTAGAGTGATCGATTCCTTGTGTAAGTGTTGATTCCTAGTTAGGGATATCGATACACTTCTTAAAGTGAATTGATTACACATTAGTGAATCTATACACAATCTTGAGTGGATTGATTACAAACTTGTGCAATGCATACCACAATGTGTAAATCGATTTCTGGCATTGGTGTTCGATCTAATACCATTAGGAGATCGATTTCTAAAACCCAACATATGGTAATCGATCCAGTTGTAAGTAGATTGATTACCAATTAAGGGAATCGAATCTAAACACTGGAAATCGATACCTAGCCATTGGTAATCGATCCAGTTGTAAAGATTAATTACCAATTAAGGGAATCAAATCTAAACACTAGAAAACGATTCTTAGCAATGGTAATAAATTTCTTTGCATGGTGATTGATTTCTAGTCTATACTAAACTAGAAACTGGCTTTGTAGCTAAGTGAAAAATCAATAGCACTCTGAATGCACAATATAGTCGAGTTACAAAACTCTTATCAATATTAATGCAGACATTCAGGTAATGAAGATGAACTTCATAAAGCCATTCACCATAGATCACTATTCATAATACAAAGCTCCTAAAAGCTTGTATTGAATTGGTTCGAGGAAAGCAGTGATGGAGTATAAGATCAAGACTCCATATAGAAATGCTTTATGGTCATGAAACTCAAAAATGAGAGTTCATAGACATTGTTGAATACTAACAGTCAAAAGCTTCGATTAGAGTAATCGTTCAGCTCAGAGCAGAGGACCACTGGAATCATTGTGTCTAGAAGGACTAACCTTTTTGCTGAAGGAGGATATTGTCATCTGTTCTTCATTCGTCTTCAGTTCTTGATCAGTTTTCCAGATTTATCCGCCATCGTCTACCTAAAGGTCTAACCTAGTGAAGTCTGACTATTAGTAGACATGTTCAAGTGTATGAGTTTTGAACACCAAATTATGACAACCAAGCTTGACATACCAATGCCTGGTGGGTTTGACCGAGCATGCTCTAACAGACATGGCTTATGACGGCAATAACTGCAAAACCTCTATAGTCGACTACCATAGGAGATGCCCGAACTGGAACTATAATCTGTGCGTTACCTGTTGTCGAGGGATTCGTGATGGTTCCTTGTAGCTGAAGAGGAAGTAAATGCGGAGTTTGTCGACAAAGAGAATCCAACAATAAACATTTTGACATTATTTTTGCTTATTTATTGTTCTCGTTATCGCTCATAATTCTAAATCGTTTTTACTTTTGTTTTCTAACTAGCTACTTGTCCCAGATGCATGCATGGGGAGGCCTATTTTCACGAGTTTCAGACTCGATCTGTTGATTAACCCATGTCAAGGTTTCATGAGTGCTGCAAGTGCTCAAGGCATTGGTGCGAAGACTGAGTATCATTGGTTTATGCTTCCTACTGCATCTCCAAGTTGCTCAAGTTCCATATGGGTTTTCTGGACTTACTTTAAAGAGGTCCTGATGTTATTGACCAGTAATGGATCTTTTGTTTTTTGCATATGTATTTAGTTACTGTAGTGCAAGGGGATTGATTCCGAGATTCGATTTTGCAAATGAATGATACTCCCTTTGTTCCAATTTACTTGAGGGTTTTGGGATTTTTCACGCAGTTTAAGGAAATAGAAATAGATTATTTTTTAGCCTGATTTACCCTTCATATATCTCCCTAATACATTGAATTCTCTTAATTTTTAGTTCTTTTGGTTTATGATTCTAGAGAAATATTCTTTAGGAATAGAAATATATAGCGAGCATTAAAGACTAATACAGTATTTAGAAACTCAACCTAAACTATTCCATATTTTTTTTGTGATTCCAAAGTAAGGACAATTTAGAAAAAAAAAATGGGGAAAAAAAGGAAAACCCTTAAGTAATTTGGAGCATGAATAAATCCTAAAACTCTCAAATAAATTGGAATGGATGTTGTAATTTTTTATGATGTCTGAAGTTGAGATATACTTGAAAGTAAAAAGTAAATTTTCTCCTGGTTATTTCACACTCAAGAATGACTACAGACTACAGTTGCTGATAGAAACACTTGGGCTTCACACTCAAAACCAATTGGCAATGAGTAGAGTGGCCCTCATGCTTATATGTAGGATCCTAGTTAGGGGTCTAAGCAATGTGGGACTAAGGTCTCCAACATGCCCCCTCCACATGTAGGGCTCCGAGGAAAGATGAGGCCTCTACAATGTGGAATAGTATGGTTGCCCTTTGCCTATTGCCCTTTGCCATCTTGGGTCTTACGGGTCTTACAGGTCTTACGGGTCTTATGTCACATACTAGGCCCATAGCTCTGATACCAAGATAGAAACACTTGGGCTTCACACTCAAAACCAATTGGCAATGAGTGGAGTGGCCCTCATGCTTATATGTAGGATCCTAGTTAAGGGTCTAAGCAATGTGGGACTAAGGTCTCCAACAGTTGCAATATTTGGTAGCCTTTGTGGCTAATGTTATGCTATTGAATTTTACGTTTCTCATGTACAAAAAAAACAAGCAGACAAGCATGCAGCACGTTAGGTGGAAACTGAGTTATGTTAGATTTGCAGCTCTGAAATTCCTAAACCAACCATGATAGACTCTTACTGAGTTTGGAAACTGAAAATTACAAAGCAGTTGTTTGGAGAGGTTGCAACCTGCAAGCAGCACCTTAGGTGCGAAAGCACAGCAGGATTCAAATTGTCATGATAGTTAGCATTAGGTTTCATCTAGTTTATCTTTGTGAAAGAAAATGAGTATTTTGGTACCTCCCAAACCAAGCTGGCCTAAATCCTATTTCCTCTCGGCCATGGCTTATGCCATGGCCAGGCCTATTCAATCGGCCATGGCCGAGCCTATTTATGCGAAACCCCTACACTATCTTCCGTTTTGTAATCTTGATTATATCTCATAGCCAGATGATCAATATAATTGAGACCTACTACTACTGGTGAACGGAATTCTATGATGAACAAGAAATTCTACCAACTCAATCATCAAGGGTGGCCGGGGAAGAAGATGCTAAAGTTTACATTTTAACTGGGCAAAATGGGAACTTATCTCTGCTTAAACTCTCACATAGTTACACTCACACGTCTTATATACACATCTCTTCTCTCCTCTTCCCTCCTCTCTTCTTCTCTCCAACGGAGTGAGGAGGAATGGCGAGTCGTTGCAAAATCTCGCAGCATTTGAGAAATTGTGACTTAGGGTTTTGTTCTAATTCCCCAATTCGTCATTTCATCAACACTGGTAATTACAGCTTTTCATCTTCCCTTAAACCCTATCGAAAAAATTGTATTAATAGAATCTCAATTTCCAAACTTTCCACTTCTTCTTCACATCATAATATTGGTTTCAAACAAGCAAAATCGACTGGAAAAAGTTCAATTACTGGTGACTGCTTCAGGTTTTCAATTTTATTCCCCCCCTTTAAAAATTCAATCCTTTGTTTTATTGATTTGAATTGCTTGTTTGTGTTTTGATAAACAATGTGATACTTTACAGCCAACAAGAAGATGATAGGGAAGTTCCTCTTGAAGGAGATGTTGTCTCTGTGGCAGGTATTCTCCACCTTATCATAATTCTCACTCTAATCAGAATCATGTTCCGCTTTATTACTTTACCGAATTCCTCGTTGTGATGCTTTGTCATTTCCCTATTACGGTTCGAAACCTGGAAACTTGAATTTGATTGTTTTAAGTTCACTAGCACATCGATTCTTTTATTTTGTTCAACTTGAGTAATTTAGTTATGCATTGTGGATTGATAATTCAACTTTATAAGAGAGGTGCTGAGTCTGCTGGCTAGCTATGCTGTGAAGTAGAGGAAGGGGGAAAGGGAGGATAAGTGGAGTTACTTGATAATCTTTCTCTTTCCACCACTCAAGTTTACTCGATCCTGCTGAGTAGCATAACAGCGAGTTTCTTCACATCCATTTGATTTTAGATTTTTTGCTATCCTGACTTTAAAAGATTGCAGGTTTATTTTCCAGACTTTTGGGGGGTTTGAACAGTCTGTGGATGTATCTTAAGAAACAAAAACACCACATAACACAAGCATCATTTAATCTAGACATTGTTCAGTCCTATTTCGGTGTGGGGTTAGAGAATTAAACCTAGACAGTAGTTTCAACTTGTATAAAATTTGCATAGGAAACTCTTGCTTTTCCATAGAATTTTGTTTCTGCATGTTGATGAGTTACTTTTGGGAGTGTCTTTAACCAAATGAACAGTTTTCAATTGAATATATATATAGTGCACAACAATATAGCCAGTATCTCGTGATGATGTTTTTTCCCCCAAATTTCTATCCATCATAGTACCATATCTTCAGCTTTGTAATGCTATCTAATTATTAGTTTGCTACTATCTAATCAGGAGGTATAGTTGCTTTGGGAAAGTTTGATGCCCTTCATGTTGGTCATCGAGCACTTGCAATACAAGCATCTAAAGCTGGGACTCCTTTTCTGTTATCATTTGTAGGAATGGCTGAAGTACTTGGATGGGATCCACGGTATGTATTTTCTGAAGTTTCACACGAGTTCTATTTTATCTCACATCTCCCTGCTGAAAATTAAAATAAAATCAGACAGTGTATGCATTATTATCGTTACATTCAATTCAAAGTTTTTGATAAACATTGGTACGACTTATCTGCAACTTAACAATATAAGAGCAATTTACAAATTGAGATCTGATGCTTTGTGTCACTTAAACAGCACCGGAAAATACACTTTCCATGTCTACCGTCATTGGATGTTTTATTTTTATGTCTATAGCTTTTAAGTATCTTTCCTACGATGAAACTGGTGGACATAATTGCCTTTTGTAACTAGTTGAACTTTAATGGATGTATCCCTATCTTTCTTTCATGCTGAGAACCCTCGAATGACCAAAAGCTGCTTGTCTTTTGACTGCTTTAGGAGATCCTTCTGCCACCAGAAACTTACTTTTTGTTTCTATCCACTTGTTAGATTGGTGGTCTTCATAAATCTGCTTAGCTAGGATGTTGCTGAGCTACCTTCGCCTTCTTAAAAAATGAGTTGGCTTAATTGAACCATGAATACTGAAATGAGAATCTTTCACTCTTCTCACATTAACCTTATACAGTAAGTGAGAAACAAATATTGAGAGAAGTCTGGAGAGATTGGTTTGAATTGTTAAATACTGAGCTCTTTGGTGTGAGCTGAAGGTTTTAGAGGGTGACAATTAAAATGGGATCTCAAATATGGCATCTGTTACTCTGAAAATATACCAATGTATTATTAAATGGGTAAGAAAAAGGATATCCATGTGATGTCTGACTAAAACCGGATG
This sequence comes from Papaver nudicaule, assembly GCA_023529015.1. Lineage (NCBI taxonomy): Eukaryota > Viridiplantae > Streptophyta > Magnoliopsida > Ranunculales > Papaveraceae > Papaver > Papaver nudicaule. The sequence goes on along the minus strand of JAJJMA010292033.1, from coordinate 16,402 downwards.
CTGGCAGCAAAATTTAGTTTCCTCTGTGAATGATGTAGGTAATTTTAGTGAGACATTTTGGTTCGATTCATTTTAGTTTGATTCATTTTAATTTACATGTTAAGGTTCAGGTTTTTTATTGTCTTGTTAACTGGGTTTAATGACTGTGATTATACACTTACTAAATCGTGGATTTTCTTCCCTAAGGGCTCCTGTCGTAGCCAAATGTGACCGTAAGCGAGTGTTTAACTCTTGGGCCCCATACTGTAATGATGTAGCTCCAGCTGAGTTTTCAGTTGAATTTTCAAGCATTAGACATCTGAGTCCAAGGCAATTCGTCGAGAAGCTATCCAAGGAGCTTGGAGTGCGAGGCGTTGTGGCCGGTATTTCTTCAACTCACAACTTGCATTTCTTTAAAGTTTTATTTTCTGCATTTGTTTACCGAAAGTACCATTTGATTATAGATTTTAATTAAAAGGAAATCATCATATTAGGATTCTTATGGCAGGTGAAAACTATCGGTTTGGATATAAAGCCGCAGGTGATGTAACAGAACTTGTGAGACTCTGCGCAGAGTATGGTATTGGAGCTAATATTGTGAGCTCTGTCATGGATACCACTCGGTCGCCGGGGAGCACAATCCCCACTAATACAAAAGAGAGGGGGCAAGTATCATCAACTCGTGTTCGTCATGCACTTGCTGAAGGTGACATGAAATATGTGTCAGAGCTTTTAGGGCGTAAACATCGTCTAAAGTTCAAATTGCCAGAACAAGGAGCTACCAGTATCAAGGGGAAGAATAGGATTTCAGCTCCAAAGTCATGTATGTTAAATCTCCAACCAAAGGATGGGTCTTATGCAAATTGCAATCTTTTGGTTGGCGACAATAAGATGCTACCATGCAGAACAGTTATTGATTCAACACACATACATATCGAATCAGACGGAAATGCCTCTTGGAACGAGGTCTTATCTCAAAATTGTGGAGTTATCAGTATTGAATTTGATTCTTCCTTGGGTTAATCTTCAACTTGTGAGGTAAATATCAAGTATTCTCCATTTGTATTCTTTGAATTTAGGTTAACTAGACTCCTGCAGCAAAAAGAAAGTTTGTGGGGGGTATTGTCTTGGATCAAAATCATGTTTGTAGATTTATTTAGCAATAAGAATATCAGTAAGCATTATACACACATTCAAATTCTTTGATATATCCCTTTGGACGCCATTTTGTATTGTTGGCTATATGTAACTAACATACCGATTCAAATTCGGAAGAGAAGAAATTTTTCATTCCATTCAAGAGCAAAACGTAGAACATCAAACAGTAAAAATTGTTAAATTGCATTACAAAAACAAGACCTCTAGTCAATTCTCTTTCCCCTGCTATCCTTTTTCTTGGCATAATTCTTGGTATGAAAATCAGTGAAAAGAGCTAGAAGTGAAGCATTGAAAACTGCATTAAAAACCCAACCCCAAATACCAGAACATCCATCATTTCCAGTAAAATGGAACCACAACATCACCATTGAAACCCCAAAACTAAACATGAACTGAACAATTTGACAATCAGTAACTAGTCTCTTCCATGGTGGTCTTTTCCCAAGTGCGCACAACATGTAATAAGTGTACATTAGTGTATGCACCAATGCATTGGTCACAAGCGCCACCGGAAGTAGAGACTGAGATGTCTGAAGCCAAACATAACACATGACAAGAACAACAGCATGATGATACACGTGGAGAAACGTAAGCCGTCTATTTCCTCTGTTCAACAAAATCAACAGTGTATCAACGAACTCTAGGATCTTAGATAGATAAAACACATAAGCCCAGAAAAATACGGGTCCACTTGGTGGGGTGTCTGCCGGAAAACAGAAGATCCAGCGGGTATTAAGCATCTGACTTAATGTAGATAAAATGCACCCAATGGCCATGACGAAAGAAAGGTTCAAGAGTATCAGGCTATGGATGGTGGAGACGAAACGAAGGAGACCAGGAGATTTTGGTGATGATGGGTTTTGAGGCGTTGATTTTGATGTTGGGAGAATGATGAAATGGATAGTTGCAGTTAGAGAAAGGTAAGTAATGACTGATGTTACCAGGAACTGAGTTGACCCACCAAATGTCTCGCCTTCTTTCCATTTGAACTCACTTATCATGGGCTGATCTACTAACCAGTAATGCAGTTCTTCATACATCTCCATTGCTCTACTACAGTCGATAGGCCTGTATTTCCCTAGCTACAATTTTCTTGTGAGAATTCTCTTTATGTGCCGTGAGAATGATAAATACCGACAATTTGAGGAAACTAACGTTGATGATAAGGAGTGGGGATAAAATTCGACGACAATTATATCGTGTGTCGTGTGGGGACCATTTGAAATGTGTGATAGACAACAGGCCAACAAGTAATGCTCCAAAATGTTGAAAAACAACATCTTTTGGAGAGAGATTCCTTTGCTAGCGCTGACAGTCTTTGGAGGTCAACGTTACCCATCTGCCGGAGTCTCTTATGTCATGACTTTACACTGTGTCACTTAAAATGGATTAAGGTGATGCCGATGATGCATAAAAGATACAGGTTCATTTTTTTACTAGGAGAAAGCAGAAGAAAATGGCAGAGCTTCTACGCTGTTGCACACAATTTTTTTTTTTTTTTTTTTGGCATTTATGCTGCTAATTAAGTCGTCAAAGAACAACATAGTGAATTTGCTATTGGGAAATCCAAACCAGCTGATATAGTATAAATTTTAACTGTTATGATTGTACCACATTCATTTTGTGTGTAACCATGACTTATCACAATACCATATAGCTGTGAATACCGAATGAGCATTATAAGACCCACCACTTTGAGAGGGTAAAAGTACAAAAAACAGCCAATTTAGTTACATTGAGGAGAAGAAAGGTGGTTTTGTCTACAAGGGGGTGCAGATCTGTACCCTCTTGTAGAGAAGTCTTTATTGTCGGATAGTGAGTAGCCGCACAAAGCGGCTAGTGAGAAACCGATGCGGCTACTAACAAATCACATACTTCTCTAGGCGGTTTCTCACTAGCCGCCAAGTTCATAATACTTGTTTGACCTTTTTTATTTTCTCGCACTTTTCACACACTCCATTTCGACCTTCCATTTTCAAAGGTAAAGACACCCCCGACCGTCCATTTTCAAAAGGTAACAAATTCATCTGTTGGAGTTTTTACTATTTAGCCAACCCACCCTCTCAACTCAAAATTTGTCCCAAACAATTTCATTTTAGTTGATTCTCTCTTTGTCTCTCAAATCACTTCAATATGGTTAGGAAATTCACCACTGATGAAGATGTTGATATTGTTCAAGTGTACATAGCTATTACTATTGGGAGGCGTGTCGGAATTCAAAGCGGGCACACTAACACCATCTAGAGTCGCATATTTGGTATTTTTGTCTTGTTTTCTGATAACAGAGATAATACTAATGGAAGGACTAAGAGGTCAATTCAATGTCGATTCAAGATGATCAAAATGCAGTGAAGATGTTGCTTGTTTTTCTTGTTGATATGCAAGTTCGTAATCCACACTTGTCAGCAGAAGATAGAGTCATATGGAGGAAAGTTGAGTATGAAAGCGAGATAGGGAAAATATTTCGATTCAATGAATGCTACGAAATCTTCAAAAATAATCTTACCAGATACGATCCTTGATTAATGACTACTTCAGTTTAATGTTATGAATTAGCTTAACTAATAACGTATTGTTTTTAAGTAATGTAATGTTGTTGTTTTTAAGTAATGCAATGTTGTTGTTTGATAAGTAATGTAATATTGTGTTTATGTAATGTCTCTTGTCTAAATATTTAATGTAATATCTATTTATTGGAATTTGAATTTGTCTAACGGCTAGTGTGTCCATAATTTAAAAATGATTTTCAAAATTTTCAATTTTGAACCTAATGGCTACCTTGATTATTTAAGATAGTATCTATTTATTGGAACTTGAATTTGCTTAACGGCTACTGTGTCCATAACTTAAAACACATTTTTGTATTTTAAACCAAAACATACAAGCCTGGTAATAGAGGTTGCAAAGCCGAAGTTATCAAAAAACCTTTTGACAACAGTTAAAGTAACTCCAAGACCTGTAAAGGACGTCAGCTAGAGGAATCAAGTGCGTGGGGTTTTCCGGGATCTAAGAGACGTAAAGAGTGCGACAGTAGCTGATTCGCTTGGACGGTGGAATTGGTCTATGTTACATCCCAGACCGAAGTCTTATAGTAGGCTAGCGTTTGTACACAGTTAGTACTGTGCGGTGTCCAATCTGGACGAGGTCCTGAGGTTTTTCTACTGGATCGTAGTTTCCTCGTTAAAAATTTTTCTGGTGCCTTGTGTGCTTTACTTTCCGAATAATATCTCTGATTATATAATTAAAGTAAACACAAGTAGTACATTATTATAACCTGCAGTTAGTCCTCAATCCCTTCGAGAGATTCACCAAGACTTGTCTTGCGTTTGTACTGATCACTTGTGATCCAACTCAGGTTATCACAGATTTGGATATTGATTTTTGAGATCATCCATATCTTACCATAAGACTCACGAATCCAAATAAAAAGTTGTTGTATTTCGGTACCCCTGTTTTTTCAGTACATTGAAAGGAAGTCTAAAACACACGATGATTTATTTAATACTTACAAAGCATACACAAAACAAGTTAGTCGCACAGTATAAAGAAAAAGAACAACAGGAAAAATGAAGAGGGAATCGTAAGAAGTGCGACGTATGTTTGTAATCGAGAAGCATGTTAATGAAGCTAGAAATATAATCAAACCCCGCAAGAGTAATCGTTGTGAATGCAAGACTTATGTTACTACAAGGTTGGATGATCATAATCATGCGTATGACCCAAGCCATTCTCGACATCAACATCAACATCGAAAAGTTGAACCACATGTATTACGTACAATTGATCTTAATGAACAATCATTAATTTCAATGAAAACTACTTTCCTCTCTGTGGTAAATCAGTTGGTAGATATGAGAAAGTTGACTGCAATGAAGAAGATTGTAGAAATGCACTTAATGAGATACGTCAGATACGATTTGGAAAAGGGGATGAAAGTGCTTTGATGAAATAATTTTCGAAGAAGGTAAAAGAGAATAATGGGTTTTATTTGAATACGATGAAGAAAATTGTTTGAAAAACGTATTTGGGTCTGATGGTTGGAGTAGAGAAGCATATAAAGAATTTGGCGAGGTAATTAGTTTTGATACCACTTACATGGCGAACGGTCATGAAATGTCTTGCTCCTTTTATAGGGGTGAAACCCAATGGATAATAAATATTGCTTGGATGTGGGTTGCTGTCATGAACCTGATGGTACAGACAAGATTGATAAGGGATAATTGTAACCTAGTAACCTCTTGATTGTCACCAACCAAGCCTATCTGTTTCTATTGAAGAACACAGCCTTAGAACAAGCTCTATTTCATTAGAATTCTCATTGTTCTTTCATTACAGACACAACTTTGCTTATAAAGCTTTTCTTAGACTTCCCTAGATTTAACGATCCAAAACATCCATACAGCTTACATCTCAGCCACTCATTACAACTGTTAATGACACCCTTTATTATACTACATACCACTACTAATAGTATAATTACTGACTCGCTATACGCTAAGGGCACTCCTCTCTCCAAGAGGGTACATGACATTCCCTTCCCCTTCAGAACATCCTTGTCCTCAAGGATGAAAAACTGACTCACCATTTTTCGTTGGTCGGCTAAGGGCACTCCTCTCTCCAAGAGGGTACATAAGAAACGATGTTGATGTAGTGAAAACCCTTGCCATGATATAGCCAACTGTCGGTGCAAAATACCCGTCTCCACTATGCCACTGAGTACCCACGTGCTTGTTTTCCAGACATACACAGGCCCACAATCTTCATAGCCTGCAGTTTGGAATGCCTTCATATGGGTTCCCAGTAGTATTGACCAGAAGTCCACTAAGCCCAGGGATAAGGTGTTCCAAAATGAAAATCCAATTATTTCCATTAATCCACCCACTCATGTCACAAGAAATAGTATGCGTCTCCTTTAACTGTGCCAAAACTTCAATGTAAACCTTTAAGAAGTCCCCCAGTAAACTAGTGTCTGTATAACCAGCTTCAACATTTATAGGAGGAACTCGCACCACTGGTAGAAAGATGAAGTCTTCCCAGTTATAGCCCTTTGTTGGTGAGTGCCACAGACCCCAAAATTTACTTACAAAAATGCAACTTCTGGCAAGGCTAAATGTACTGAATAGCTGCATCATATTGGCAGAAATGGTTGCTAACCTTGGTTGCAAAGTAGTACTAATGGGAGATAGGGTAGGGAGGGAAAAATGCATACCAATGACTCCAATTCCAGTGCCAGAGGTCCCATTTTGGCTTGTCCAGAGTCTCACTATAGACTGCTGATTAACTTCAGTTAAGAATGGCGCAATAGTCTCTTGACCTCCATTTACTTCAAGGTATACAACTGCTGCGAAATCCACAACACTCAAATCAACGTGTACCACACCCCATAATTCAGTTGAAGGAGATTTGTATTTCCACCTTAAGAATTCCTTTAACCTCAATTGAATCCTAAGTGGATGGTGCGTATAACTCCACTTGCTAACAGTAGTTGCGACTTGCCAGCACAAAAAGACCCCCAACCCCAATGTAATAGGAAAATTAGCTTCAATAGTTTTAGGATGAACGCGCACAAGCACTACTGGACTCAAGAGATATCCCACTCCTTCATATATATTAAGACTAGCAAACTCCTGAATGTTGGCGAGGCTGTCTGAAAACTTGGGTGTAAAAGTAGCACTGCCAAAAGATAAAATGAAGAAGAACCAACCTATTTTGAAGATTTTAACTGCACTCCCCAAGTTCCAGCTTTGTTTTATCATGTGAACTGCTAAAAATTGCTTTTGAACTTCACTTCTGCATAACAGATGGGAGCCATAGTTCCATGTTGTGTAGAAACACACAGCTGAGATAAGACCCATAGTAACCAAAACAGTCCACATACTCCATAACCCAGTTGACGTCCCTTTAATTTTCCAACTGGAGTATTCCACCCACCTTAAATACACAATCAGAATCTGAACAACCAAGAGTAAGACCTGTAGTATATCTTTACAGAGAGATGGAGATGGAAAGAACAAACCAATACCATCATTTCTAGTTACACTCCATAGGCCTGTAGAACACAACTTGAATTTCCACCTCAAATAATCCAGACAAGTACTCATGAACTTCACTACTTGGCTATGACAAGAAGTAAGATATTGGGCACATAAAAATGTGTGCCAATAAATCCAACTGGAATGGAACATTTTCATCACCACCTCCTCTCCAATCCATAGATTCAGATAGTCTTCATGTGAATGCAGGAGGGACAGAAAGAATAAACCCATTTTCTTCAACAATTTATCACCAAGGACCCTTGTAGCATTAAGTAAACCATGTTGTAACTGTAAGAGCATAGCGTCTTTACCCCCAATCAAACTCCTCCGTCTATCTCTCCCTTGAGTAGACTGACTAGACACCCTTGTGGGAACTGAATGAGGAGGCTTAAAAAGTTTCGTAAATTCCATCAAGGGTATTAGCAGCACCTTCCCACTTCCATGATCAGCTGTACTAACCTTCCACACTCCACCAATGATAACTTGTATAGCATAAGGTTAAACATATATAAATGTCCAAAGAATATCACCACCTCCCAAACTCCAATTTCCAATACACAGCTTCTTAGCATCTTCATTGCTATCACCAGTAGTTAATAGAAGTTCAATTAAGTCTTGATACAATGAGTCTGAATGGTAATCATGTTTGTAAAGTAACTCTTGTATAAGTTTTCCAGGGTACCCATCCAACCATTCAAGCACTCATAATAAGAATACCAAGAAATAGGACCACGCATAGCAAGAATTACTGCTCCCCACCAATCAGTCACATCATCAAACAACTCAGAAGCCTTCTCCACCTTATCCATCTTGAGCAATTGTTTTCTTTCTATCATCTCCCAATGAGGCGCTTTATCAAATAACTTGCAAGACTCACCATCAACACCCACTTTAATAATCAATACAAGCATAACTGAATCAGAAAAAGACAATTCTAATTGGTACCCATGGGTCAAAACCAATTCACAAACTGAATACTCACTGTTTGTATCAATTAAAATCGAACACAAATTAGCTAAAACCAAACACAATTCACAAGTACCCAAAAAATAAGAAAACCTTTTGATGAATTCAAATTTCTTTCCACGGTCAATTACTCTACCAGTAAAACAAAAACAAGCATAAGAATAATTCTCACTAAGCAAATGTTGTTTGTTATCATTTTTACTCATAAAATCCATAATACCCAAACGAAGCATTTCAACAAACATGTGCCTCTCAGAAAAAATTTCAGCACCCTTTCCACAACATTTAACAAAAGAATTTGTAGAACTAAAATCTCGTTGGTACCCATTTTGTAGAACTCCACATTTACCACGATCGAATAAGGAGCAAAAATCTTTAAAAAGAAAATAGAAACAAACCTTACGATTTCCTTTGGTAAAGAAAATACTTGAATCCAAGGAGTTTTTCTCAACTGGTAAAATAACCTCTTCAATCTGTTTGTCTTTTTCTGCATCAACACCACTAGAATCTATCTTTGGCTCTACAGATTCAAACACTAGGTCACTGACTTGATGTGATTGAGTAGAAATTTTCGCAGCAACACCATTAAAAAAATTCTTCTCTTCTTCAAAGAAAAATGAAGGAATAGATTCATATGCAAGAGTTTCTTCTTTCACTTTGAAGGGAGGTTGTTGAGCTTGACCAAAATGCCTCAGGTTATAAATCTCAACCCATTTATCCTGATCTTTATCTAACAATTTCGACCACTTCCGGATAAAGATTTATCGATCTGGAGAGTCAGATAACTTCCAAGTCTCATACCAGTACCTGCAATTGTCTAAATACTCCCATGTCAACTTTTGTGTCTTAAGAATCAGTACCAATCTTCCATTCAAATGTACCCATTTCTCCTCACTCAAATTCATTTTATCTAACTTCAGAGACTACGTACAAGATCTTCTGGATGATACCAATTGTCATGAGCCAGATGGTACATACAAGATTGATAAGGGATAATTGTAACATAGTAACCTCTTGATTGTCACCAACCAAGCCTATCTGGTTCTATTGAAGAACACAGCCTTAGAGCAAGCTCTATTTCATTAGAATTCTCATTGTTCTTTCATTGCAAACACAACTTTGCTTATAAAGCTTTTCTTAGACTTCCCTAGATCTAACTGTGTGTACCCTATATAAATTGCCCAAAGCCCGCTAATAGGCCCAAAGAAAGCTCTAGAAGTTTCTAGATGCCTTACCGGCCAAGTCTTTTGTCTATATAAATACAGGGGATCTAATCCCCAAAAGGTATGATCATCCAACCCTAAAAACTCCTGCACCTAAATCTCATACTTACTTGGGCGTCGGAGCCCTTTTTGTTTGTTTTGCAGGTTCCTCCCCATCTTAATCATCAAGTGGAGGGTAAAACATCATCAATTTATCATCATCAATCAATTGTGTTTCGGGTGTGAATTTATTCGCGCCCAAACATTGGCGCCGACTAAGGGGATTCGTGTAAAAGAGATCGTGTTTTTCCATTGAGAAAAGTCATGGAAAAGTCTTGAAATTCGTGCATGAATCCATAAAAAAAATTAGGGTTTTTGGAAAAAAATCGCGAAACACTGTAGCGGAAAAGACCACAGACGAAAAGAAAAAGCGTCGCGAAAAACGCTGGAAAACGTCGCAGGAAACCCAGAAGAAAGCAACAGTCATAAGCGTTGCAGATAGGGTATCATCATATGCTGTTCGAGCCGTTTACAGCCTCTTGTCTGGCTTCAGATCCAACGGATCTTGTTCGTGGTTCAGCTCCAGATCCAACCAATCTGTGCCGTCGGATGTCAAAGAGCTAAGATCAGATTTCCAAGCCAGCACTACACGTCAGCGGAAGTAGCTGCGTCAGCATGGACACGTCATCAGTGATTGATGATTCAGCTCTGCCATGTCATCAGAATGGACCAGTCAGCACCGCCATATCATCGAAATGGTCCAGTCAGCACTGTCATGTAATCGACTTGGTCCAGTCAATACTGCCATGTCATCGATTCTGTCCATTCATCACTGCCACGTTATCAAATGTGATCCAGTCAGCACTACCACGTGTTCGAACCTGGTCCAGTCGTTGCTGCCACGTCATTCATTGTGGTCCAGTCAGCGCTACGTCATCTATTACGCGCGCGCACCTTCACAATCTTGTTTCGTCAATATCTCCTTCGTTTCATCCGAATTGAGTGATTTTTGGCTCGTTAGAATCGTCTTTCGATTCCCCACAGTATGGAGTAGATGATTACTCATACCCCTTCAATGTTTAGCCTTGCATCACATCGCAAGCAACCAAAGCCTCACCTTGCACGTGAGCACTTAAGTTTTGCTCTTATCGCAAGCATAAAATCTCGCCTTGCAAGTGAGTATAAAGACTTGTACCAGTGCAAGCACAAAGACTCGTCTAAACCGCGAGCCCAACAATCTTGGTTGGTCTAAAGTCTCGTACTCAACACAAGCAAACAGCCAGACAGCCTAAGAGGCCAGCGCTTCAGCCTTGTCACGTTGCGAGCAAAAAGCCTTGCCAAGATGCAAGCACACTACAAAATCCTTCAAAGATGCAAGGTACACAACAAAGTCTTGCCAAGCAGCAAGCACTCAACTCAAGTCTCGTCTAGCTCACGAGCATCATAAGACCATCACATGGCAAAAAGTCTCGCCTAGCAAACGAGCAATTTTATTGCAGGTACAGTTGGGGGCGTCTTTGCAATATCTTCACAAACAATGGGGGAGAATTACGGTTTACTACGACAACCATTACTCATGCTTGGGGGCGGGCCGTTAGTGCAAAAGGGAATCCGAACTTCTTAACCCCACAACAAGTTGGAAGTTAAGAGGGGGCGATGTGTGTACCCTATATAAATTGCCCAAAGCCCGCTAATAGGTCCAAAGAAAGCTCTAGAAGTTTCTAGATGCCTTACCGGCCAAGTCTTTTGTCTATATAAATACAGGGGTTCTAATCCCCAAAAGGTATGATCATCCAACCCTAAAAACTCCTGCACCTTAATCTCATACTTACTTGGGCATCGGAGCCCTTTTTGTTTGTTTTGCAGGTTCCTCCCCATCTTAATCATCAAGTGGAGGGTAAAACATCATCAATTTATCATCATCAATCAATCGTGTTTCGGGTGTGAATTTATTCGCGCCCAAACACTAACGATCCACAACATCCATACAGCTTACATCTCAGCCACTCATTACAACTGTTAATGACACCCTTTATTATACTACATACTACTACTAATAGTATAATTACTGACTCGCTATACGCTAAGGGCACTCCTCTCTCCAAGAGAGTACATGACAGTTGCTTTCTAATGAAACAACAAAAATATTATCATGGTTATTTAAGAAGGGGCTAAATGCATGTCTTTATGAGACCCCAAAGCAATTATAACTGATCAAGATCAAGCCATGACAATTGTAATTAATTGTTTTTCCTGAAGGTACGCGTAGGTGGTGTTTGTGGCGCATAATGAGTAAAATCCTAAAAAGTTTGGTAGTTATAAAGAAATAGTAAAACTTGGTTCGATTTGCAAGAGGCGGTATACGATCCCCAAACTCCACCTGAATTCGAAGAATCTTAGAAGAAAATGATCTACAAATATAACTCACAAACAAATGGTTGAAAAGTTATATCTTGAGAGAGAACAATGAATACCGTGTTTTGTGAAAAACACGTTTGGGCGGGTATGTCTACCAGCCAGCGTAGTGAAACTATGAACTAGTGCTTTCTTGTTGAACAATATGAACAAGTCCTGTGGAAAAAAAGTAGAGAAGGAGATACATGAAGATTTTGAGTCATGTACAAAGTCAATTCCAGTTATTTTTGGCAATCCTTTTGAAAAGCAACTTAGAGATATGTATACCCTTGTGAAATTTCAAGAATTCTAAGATGAAATTAAAGGGAATATTGCATGTGAAGTGGTTGATTTCAGTGAGGAGTATGAGGTTTATATGTATGTTATTCGAAAGGAAATTGTTGTAAGAAACTGAATTTTGTAAAAAAGAAACTTATGATGATAACATTGAAGAGAATAATGGTGATAAGTTGTTCAAGTGGTTGATAGTGAAGGTATGACTGATTTAGAGACTAACAATGAAAGCGAAACAGATGACAATGAAAAATAGGAGTGTGTGTTTGATGAAATGGATGATGAAACCAAAACAACTTAAGACAAATAATAGAAAACATGTAGATTTTGATGTTAATTGTATCTTCAAATTATTTGAGTCTAAGGGAATACTTTGAAAGCATGCAATCGTGGTACTAATATGTAATGGGGTTCGACTTACTCTCGAAAAATACATCTTACCTAGGTGGAGAAAAGATGTAACAAGATCGCATATAAAAGTAAAAGTAAGTTGTAGATGTAGGGAATTCAACGAGCCATGCATTCATTACAATAAAATGTGCCTAAAGTTCAGTGGTTTAGCGGATTTGGCTTCTCTCAATGAAGAACAAAGAAAGGTTGTTAATGAATGGTTGGATGGTAAGATTGAGGAGCTCAAAGCTAAGTCAATAGAACTTGAAAAGATGAAATTGAAAGTTGAGGTTCAAGAGGATACATCAACTTCTAATCTTCGTGATGCAAATAAGAAGAAACATAAAGGAAAAAAGAGATCTAAAAGACTTCAAAGCAAGAGGTCACAAAAAACGAAAAAAAGCCCTCGACAAAGCCTAGCCAGGTTTGTGTTTTATGTCCGCTACTAGAAAATATGCTATAACTGTATGTTTTTCCCTCCATAATCTTGCTCATTTTATTTGATTTGTTATAGGTTATCATCATAAATATTATAAATCCTATAGTAATATGGCTATGACCCTGGAGATCAGTGTTGCAACAACTCCAACACTATCATATCCATATGAATTTTACATCAGAAACATTTTTAAGCACATCGGGGAAGAGTCACTCATGGTCGAGGTAGAAGAGGTCGAGTCGCTTGTGGATTATATATAAATGCCCCCATGTGAGTAATGGGATGTTTGCTCATGTTGACATGTACATGTTTGTTGCTGCTGAAACACCATGTATCAGTCCTTCTTGGGTGAGTAGCTGGACTAATTCCTCACGTTTATGATTCTTGTGTTGTTATTCTTTCTTTCATTTTAGTTTTCTCTCTAACAAATATATCATTTTTATTCTTATAAAGCCAAATAATAGGACAACATATGGTCATTGCGAGATTAAAAAACTAGATTCCTCTCTTAAACAATTAATGGTAATCAAGTAACTTCTGCAACTTATGAAAGTTGTTAAGTATGCTCGTACGAAAATTAAATCGCAATGATGTATTTGGTTTATACTGGCAGGCCCCTAATATCATACGATAATAGGACTATAGAGGAATTAATGCTTTTAAAGCAGCATATAGAGACTGTCGCATGCATAAAGCAAAAAAAAAAAAAACTTTTATACAATGATGGTAGGCGGTAGGAAGAGGAGACGGTCCACTACGTTAGAGACAAAGATGGTGGTAAGAAGAGGGAGTTCAATCTCCTAAGGTTGAGAAGCGAATGCCCTTGATAAAAAAAAATGTCCCTTGACTGATGAGGAAGTAAAGGCTTCACAAGCAGCTTATCTGTTATGCATCCTCGCTACATGTGTATTCCCTTCTACAAGGTCAATGCCAACTTTCTCCAGCTAGTGCATCCCTTGCATGAGATGGTCAATTACTCGTGGGGGACAACAGTAGTGTCACACTTGAGGACAAAGTTGAGAAAGATATCTAGGAGAAAACCGCTCAAATCAATGAGAACACTACTATATTGCAAGTAATTAAGCATATTTGTTTGTGCCTATATGTTGTTGGTTTAAGACTCAAACACAACTCAAATATATTTATCTTATGTAATTTTAATGATAATAGAAGGAGAATTTGAAAGATGTCTTGAAGTGGTTGTGTTTCAAAGTGGACTGCAAAGAGGGTTTGGCCCATGATGAACTGACCTATCATGTTCAGTACCTTAACCACTTGGATGTACCAGAGGCAAAGCATATGTTTAAATAATTACGACGCATACCATGGAGGACTCATGCTTCAACTAATGGAACTCGGGAGTGTGAATAAAACGAAGGTGCGAAACAAGGACGTAGTTTTGGTCGTGGCGAAGAAGATGAGACTAACACTGGATAGTGTTAGTTAGTGTTGGAAAACAATTTTAGGTTTTATGTAGTTGGATATATACATTTTTCACTATAGGATTGAATTATGGTTTGTTTTATAGTTTGTTTTGTGGTTTGTTGCTAACACTCTATGTGATTTTTAGTTTAAGACTCTATTGGATTTGGTTAATCTTACTTAGTTTGGTTGATTTCACTACGTTAAAATGGCTGATTTAACTTTTTATTAATTAGAAGTTTACAAAATCATCATGGTTTATGATGTCAACCATGACAACTCTGACAAAAAGTGCGAAACCCTGGTTAATATCGCAAGAGTCGTCACGGTTTTCATCACACACCAGACACACTTCCCCTATAACCCAGGAACAAAAAGTAAAGTCATCATGGTATTGATAGAACGACCAAGACGACTCTGACACAACCACACATAGTCGTCATGGTTTTGATTCACAAACCATGACGACTAAGTTATTTTTTTTGGGCTTTGTACCTCAAAGTCGTCATGGTTTGGGGTACCAACCATGACGACTACAAAACTACAACCTAGGTAAAATTTTCATGTACAGAGTCTTCATGGTCTGTGTATCAACCATGACGATTGTTCATCTCTGGAAGTGTTTTGCACGTAGAGTCGTCACTGTCAGATACCAAACCGAGTCGTCATAGTTTTGTACATCGAGTGTGACAACTCTGGGTTGAAAAATATTATATTTTGTTAAACAAACACGACATCCAAGGACGCATGCCTCATTCGTTCGAGCTCTGGCTTCTTACTTTTAGAGGGTTTCTTCTTCCTTTGCCTCAAAAGGATCTTCATAATCAAGTGCCTTTTGTTCTTCATCATCATTATCTTTATTATGATCATACAACATCTCCAATGAAGTTTAACCCTGTGATATTAGTAAATAGAGATTCATCTATACTAGTTTTGAACATTTTTTATAAACACCAAATTTCCCTCCCAAAACCTTTTCTTCACCTTCATCCCTTATACACTTATATAACTTTCTAATTCTACTCACTAATTAGAAAACTCTAATCAAAAATTAAAAATTATGTTAACAACTAATTCAAGGGTAATTATGTTATTAAAAAAGTATCATAGATAAAGAATTTTCTATTTACTTCAAAATTCAAATTAAGCATATTTTGGCATTTAGTATATAGCCCCATCAAAAACCTCGTGCCGCCAATTAAGCCAGGATTTAAACCATGTTGCCGACCTGTTAGCCAAACATGGTGTCTCTATTCCATCTACATTGGAGTGGAGTGTTGCTGAATGGGTACACCCATGTAGGATTAAGGACAATGTTGTTTAACTAATTTTTCATCCAGTACAATGTCTTTCTTATTTTAAAAAAGGAAAAAATCTATGAACTAATTTTCGGTATGCATGCTACTTCATTTTCCGATTATGATCGTGGCCTATCAAAAGAGGACAACTATTAATATTTCAACAAAAACTCTAGATGTAACCGGACTAAATCCCGTATTATACCGCGTGTGAGGAGGGAGTGGAAGCCGCCTCTTTCAAATTCAACCCTCACATATTCCAATGATGTAGTCGGATCCCCATAACTATTAGATTTTCTCACTACTTGAAATAATTGGATGTCAACGTATAATTGTTCATAATTCAATTTTTTACCATGCTGTACAGTCTAATCCAAATCAGAAGCGATAGAGTGACCAAGAAATCGCCCAATTAATCCCGCCTCTAATAGATGGCGGGCACCACCACGCCCTACCCAGAAAGTACAATGTCCACCAATTCTATCAGAGGCGGTCAGTTTATCATATTTGAATCAAAAATGATTTATACCCCGCGGATTGGATCCCGCGGGTTACACAGATAGAGACAGAGAAGACGGTCTCCACTGAACCGCAAAGCCCAACCCCTTATTTTCCAGGGGTGGCGGGTTGATGGGGCCCACCTCTCACTTTCTACTTTTTCATTTTGGGTAAATCAGCGGGTACATATCAGTTGGGGTTTTTCCAGATTCAGGAGCCGCAGGTAACCCTTTTGATCTTACTCTCGTCTTTTAATTTAGTACATTTCTCTTATCAATCATGCATAATTTATTTCACATGTTAAAATCTCCTAATATCAACCTAATA
>JAJJMA010292031.1:0-26420 GCA_023529015.1 Papaver nudicaule | reverse complement strand
TCATAAATAATCCTTCAGTTTATAGGCACCTGTTGTGTATAGGTTAAAAACAAAAGTATAGGCACAGTGTGTCTGTGCGTTATTGTTGGAACCGAGTTTTCCGGCCTCACCCAATCTTTGGGGGCCTCGCGGTAGAGGACAAAACGGGGACATTTTGGTCATTTACTTTTTAAAAATGGCTAATCTACCCTTTGACTAATTAACACTAATTTTTATGATTAGTGTTAATGATAATGATTAGTGTTAATGATTTTAATTAAATTAAATGTAAACATAAAATCTGATTTTAATTTTTGGGTGAGAAAAATTTTGGGTTTTGGGGGGAGAAGAGGGGAAAAAAAACCTAGGTTTTTTTGGTGAGATTTGTGATTTTTGTGGTTCAACATGAGTGAATCAAGTGATTCTGAGATGGATAATCCTTTCATATTACTTCCTCGCAACAACAACAACAACAACAATCGTTTAATGGTTGATTCTTCATCTCTTGGAGGACCTCTTTTTGAAGATGAAGATGGATTTTATGAGCCAAATGTGAATGATGAGCCGATTTATGATGAACCCAATCCTTCTAATGCACAGGTATTCTTATAAATCTTGTTTATACTCATTTCTATAGCTCGAATCCATGAAAAGATGAGAATTTTTTGAGTATTTTGCGTGCCCAGAAAGATTTTCGGCTAAGAAAATTTGAAAAATGAGCAAGCCGAAATTGTATCGGCTGATCTTTTTCATATCTTTACTGCGCCGAAACCACCTGTATATTTCTGAGAAATATGTATTTTCGGCCCATACAATAATTTCAATGTCTGAGCCGAATCTAGGTAATTTTTTTGAAAATATATGGAAACCACAGAGACAATTTCGGCTCAAAATTTCGTGAACAGACTGAAAGCCGAAACAGTTTCGGCTGAGAACAGTAGTTTATCGTGTGAGCCGAAATTGATTCTAACTTTCGCTTTTTTTTATAGGTCGCACTCGCAAACCATGTAAATCAAGAGCTCTTCTCTCGGACCATTCACGAAGATACTAGAGAGGAATATTTGAAGGGAATTGGATTGGTAGGTAACTAATAGTTTTATTTTCTTAGTCTATTTCTTACAAAATAATATCTAACTAATACTTTATTTTCTTACAAATGTAGACGTGGTATTCAAGGGAATAAGTCATAGCCTGGGTTAAGAAACAAGCAAGAGAACTAATGTGCGCAGTTGTAATCGGTAGAGAAACCCAACCAATCCGTTTGGTGATGGTTTGTGAGAGAAGCGGAAAAGATATAAATAAGAAAAAGAAGGGTTATGTGTATGTGAAGACCTCATCCCGGATCCCTTATAAGAGTAAAACAAGGAAGATAGAATGTCCTTTCAAGCTAGTTTTCAACTTTTTGAAATGTGAAAAGCATTGGGTGATGAACGCTACCATGGATTGTCGTCATAACCATCCACGACCATTTGATTTTCACGGACACCCCACGATTGGAAGGCTTAAACCCCATGAAAAGTTGCAAGTTGAACGGTTGTCTAAAGCAAGAATTGGAGTAAGCAAGATTCTTACCAAGTTGAAGTTGGACGATCCAAGCAACATGTCAACACGGCAAACCATCTACAACGCAAGGATGCAAATAAAAATTAGAGATACACAAGGAAGGAATGTGATGCAACAATTGTTTCAAGTGGCAAGGGCGAATGGTTACACCACGGATGTTAAATTGGATGAGTTTAGACAAGTCACTCACCTATTAATTGCCGATCCGGATTGTCTCAAATTGGCTCTATGCTTTCCACAAGTTCTTATTATGGACTGCACTTATAAGACTAATAAGTACAAGATGCCATTGTTGAACGTTGTTGGCCATACCTCGACGAAGTCACCCTTCACCGTGGCTTTCGTTTTCATGAGAGACGAGAAGAAGGCAAGTTACAAATGGGCGTTAGAGAGAGTTAAATCTCTATACATGGAAGAGCTTCCAAGGGTGATAGTAACCGACAATGAGAGTGCATTGATGTGGGCTATAACAAAGGTATTTCCCGGCGCCGTTAACTTTCTTTGTACGTTTCACATAGCTAAGAATGTGGAGAAGAAATGTCATCCGATTATTCAACCTTTCAAGAAGATAAGTGAACTAGAGAAGATTTCAAAGTTACCGACGGTAGTGCGAGAAGCCAAGAAAGAAGAGTTCCTTGTGGATTATGCCGACAAGCAAGAGAAGTACGCATTATTCATGACACATTGGGAAGCATTGGTTTTTTCCGAAACCTTGGCGATTTACAACCGGAATTACCAACGTTTGGTTGATCATTGGGGAGAAACCAAGTACCCGGAAATCATGCCCTACTTAAATAAAGTATTGAAGCACCGGGAAAAGTTCGTGCATATGTTTACGAACAAGATTAAACACTTCGGCAACCAAGCAACAAGTATGTGTGAGTCGGCTCACCACCGGTTGAAGGTAAATCTTTTTGGATGTCGTGACACATTTGTCACCGTGTTTGATGCTATACGTGAGTATCATAGAAGTGATATTATAAACATTAATACGAAGTTCGAAAGAAGTCTTCTTCAAGTGTGCAAGTTCGAAGACCCTCTTCTCGGTGGGAAGGATTGTACATGGATAAGGCATTTAAGTTTGAATGTCTCTCATTTGTGTATTAAGTTGGTGATGGAGCAAGTGGCATTGGCGGTGAAGCATAAGTATAGGCCAAGAAAAAATTGTACTTGTCCGATATAGACAACAATGGGACTTCCATGTCCACATATGTGTGCCGGGTATAAGGATAAAGTGATACCTTTGGATGCTATAGATCCTCATTGGAAGCAATTGAGTTTCCATCCTCGTCCTACCGATCGCGTAGCGGAAGGGTTTGGGGCCACACCATTTGGAAGAATTCTAATGGAGAAGTTTGATTACATGAATGGTATCGAAAAGCAAAGGATAATGGATGGTTTGAAGCCACTTTTGGAACAATTTACCATTGCCGATGTTTTGGAACCGATTGAAGGAGACGAAAAGGGTAGGCAAAGTACCAAGGTTACGTTGAAGAAGCAACGGAAGCTCAACTCCATTTTATTGTCAACTAGGGATGGAGCTTCAACGGCTAGAGATCTATCCGGAGTTGAACACGTCCAAGCAAAGTATGATGAGGAAAGAAAAGCATTGGCGAAGGAGGGGATAAAGGTAAGTGATAGTAATCCAAGCAAGAGAAGTCGTTCAACTAGGGATGGAGCTTCATCGAGTGGTCCTTCAACACTTCCTCAACAACAAAGTACTTTAGCAAAGAAAGGGAAAGGCATTTTATCGAAGGCCGCGGGGATGAAGGTAAGTGGTAGTAATCCAAGTAAGAAAAGTCGCTTAAGTGGCCCTTCAACACTTCCACAACAACAAAGTACTTTAGCAAAGAAAGGGAAAGGCATTTTGGCGAAGATAGACATCAAGGAAGACGAGTCTTTGCCGAAGTCAAAAATAGAAACATGGGGATGGAGTCCTTCTTGTTTTAAAAAGAAAAACAAGAAGGAAGACGACTATTTGGATTGGCTCCCACCTATCATCCACAACCATATTGAGAGCATAGAAGATGTCCCAAAAGATGGAAATTTTGCTCCATCGCGCCGACAACGCATTCACATCTCGCACCACTTTTCGGGGAGTTTTTTCGTTGAAGTTTCGTTGGACATAAACCACAAACTTGACCAATTCACTCCATAACGAAGGCCTTTGATTTCGTTCGGAGTTGGATACAACAACATAAGATTGCCACAAAGACAAATATCTTCACCGCACGTAAATTTAGGACGGGGTTTAGGCGCATCGGGTAGGGAGTCTAGAGGATTCTTGTGTTGTTTTTGGATGTTAGATGAGGAAGAAGAAGAACCGGATGAAGATTTGGATGCGGATGAAGTTTTGCATCGCTTGACAATTGGGTTTCCATAGTGTCTAGGAGGAGATGGATACCATCTCTTAAATGGAGGTGGAGTGAATAGAGGAGGAGATGAAGATGAAGGTTTTTTGTAGTAGTAGTTATCAATTATCTCCTTTGTTATGTTCTTTTTATTTTTATTTGGAGGAGAAGAAGAGGATGAAGAAGGTTGAGACATTTTATGGAGTAGAGATTTAGAATAGAAATTTGGTTGCAAGTGAGTTTGGGATGGGTTTGAATTATATAGACAACAAGCCCCAACGGCTATTTTTTCGAAAATACTACCGTTGGAACTTTACAGAACAAGTTTCGGCTCATACAAAGGAAGGGAAAGGCAAGCCGAAATAGATTCGGCTCAGCCGATATGAAATAACGTAAGCCGAAATAATATCGGCACTCATGCCATGAAATAACGTAAGCCGAAATATAGGTTGAGCATCTAAACAGTACACATCCAAATGATAGTATTTAAGTCTGCCCATAACATAAAGTTTAACTAACAAAATAACAATTCAACGATACAATACCAAAACACTTAATAATACTCAACCAGTGAAACCAGTTCCAAACTGTGTTCGGCTGCGGATTAGTTCCCAGCTCGGTCCGCCATTGGCCTCAACAAGTGGACGGAGACGTGCAACTTCAACGCAAAGTGTACAACCACAAGGAAAAATTTCCACACCCTCACCAACCCTCTTTCTTTTAAGATTACGAGGTACATTTGCTTGCCATTCATCATGATCGACAAATCTTTCGACTTGCTGAGGAAGAAAATCACGATAATCCCTACGCAGGCCAGGAGCATATTCCCCACGCAAATGTTGTGGTCGTGGAAGAGGGGGATCAATGTGTTCATCCCTTTGACGTCGTGTTTCAATCACTCTTGGATCATCCTCACGAATTGGTGGTGGGGGAGGTTCATAAACAACAATTGCAAGGGACTCGCTGTTGCAAATATCAATACAAGTAAGACAGGCAAATTTTCGGCTTACATTTATCAATACCTACTTGAGCCGAAATTGAAGTATCCACGTGGAAGGGGCTGGAAATAAGAAAAAATTTCGGCCCAGACTTTCCTGGAATGTTTGGGCCGAAAATAATCCATATAGTTATCAATAAAGTGCTTTAGTGTCGGCTGGGTGGTTTGATTACATCTATGGGCCGAAAATTTTTCTGGGCACGTAAATAACACATAAAAATCTTGTGTTTAAACTAGTATATCAATCAAACACACAAATAAGTGGATGGGTATCTGTAAAATACCTTCCTTGACGCATCCCGAGTTGTTCTTGCTCCGATTGATCTTCATTTGGGGGGATTGATTCTTCTAGTTGAGCTCCAAGGTTTTCAACTTCAGAATGAGGTTTGCTAATCACACTTTCCATGCCAATGTTCTGATTTGGTGAGTGTTACTAGTCGTTATTTTTTGATTGAGGGTTTATGATTTTTTTTTGGGGGGGGTCTTGTTTTCCTTCTTTAGGTTCTTTTTTAATTGTAAGGGAGTAGTAGAAGTAGAAGAGAAGTATAAAAAAAATAAATTTGATTTCTAATATAATAAGCCTTGGATCAGTTTCGGCTCAGCGGACATGGAATAACGTAAGCCGACACAGTTTCGGCTTAGGTATTGAAACATGTTCATGGGCCGAAATCTTTTCGGCCCAGGGTGTTAACATGCCTTCAGAGCCGAAACTGACTCTGTCATTGGCAAATGATGAACATGCAAGAGAGCTTATATGCAAAACACACCATACAGAGACATATATATATTAAAACACATTGTACTTAACATAACTGATTCAAATGTACTTAAAAAGTGAAACCTAAACGATTCAAATGTACTTCAAAATAAAACCATAAGCCATCATTGTTTTGAAATACTAATTAACGACCTCTCTTGTTTTTTCCTCCACCACGACCATCTTCTCCATTGCCTCCACTCGTACCTTCGTCTTCTTGCCGACTCCTCTTGGTCTTCTTTGGGGCCTCCTCCACCCGAAGAGAAGCTTCACCCTTTTCAAAGATTTTGGTCAAATCTGCGACGCACTTTTCTTGCTCTTGAACCGATAGTCCTCCCTTTTTGCACCTGATTTTTCACCCACTTTTTTCAAATAAGCGGTTCCTTGCTTGACCTATTGCCATGCAAATAACAATATTAGTTAGATATTTCTTAACATTAAAAAAGATAAAACACTTACAAAATCAGGTAAGTACACTTACCATGGTCATACACATCTTCTTCCGTTCTCCCGCAGTCGAGGGAACCTTGATGTTACCTAGAGCAGCCTGCCTCTGAGCCTCCCTCTCAGCTTCATCTGCAATCCTCTCAGCTTCTTCGGCATCCGCAATTTCTTGTTGAGCCCGGTTAATGACTAAAGGATGAGATTGTTGGGCATACCAGTCTGCATATCCCCCCGCTTGCTCCTCATCGTTACCTACAATTTTCAAATAACTGCCCACATCGAAAAGAGCGGGGTCCAACGCGTGAACCGTTGCAGGAAGTAGGTTTTTATAACGATCTGTCCACGTTTGATAGTCCGGTGCCGGGTGAAATGTGGGGATCCAGTTTCCAAAAGTGCTTTGTGTTGCATTCGAAGAACGACCTAGAGGCGCCAACTTATACTTATTATCTTCATCTCTCGGAACATTTTGTATAATTCCCATTTGTCGAAGAATACGTCTTGGGTCGTATATAAGTTTCCCTCCTGGGTACCAAATTGGTCCGTAGTAGGTTGCGAGTGAGGTTGATGGCACTTCCTCCGTTCCTTCGTCTTGGACAATATTGTACGGGTTGAATTCAACATCTTCAAAGTCGAAATTGTCCATATTCTTCCTGACTTCTATCAATTTCTCAACCTTACCCTTTTCCCTTGGTTTCTTGAAAACCCACTTTCCTCCGGTAGGCATACCTTCAACCCATTCGGGATCTATTGGCACCTGCGTAGGGTCATCCGACTTTGGAACCAAGCTTTTAAAATGATCATATGCAAAAGCCTAAACACAAAACACGATAAAATTAAACCTCAGCATGTTAGGGTTTATGCCAACACGGTAGTAACAGTGACAATTTCGGCCCAGAGAATATACAAAACTCACAACCGAAATATTTTCGGCCCAGACAAAAACACAAAACTCAGAGACGAAACAGTGTCGGCCCAGATACATATACAACACTCAGAGCCGAAACTATGTCGGCTCTGAGTTTTGTGTACTTGTCTGGGCCGAAAAAGACCCTGTGTATGCAGGAAATTGAATTCAAGGGGTAATGTAAGCCGACGATTACCTGGAGCAAGCTGAAATTTCCCCTTAGATTAACCGGATGCCGCCTAGAGGCAACTGACAGGCCATCAAGAAGGTAAGCCAGAGTAGTCGTACCCCAAGCGTACTTCCTTGTTTTCTCCAACGGACTCAACCATTGGAGAAAATGCGCGTTCACCTTGTTTCCAGTGTTGTCAGGAAATAAAACAGCTCCAAGAGTGTACAACAAATACGCACCTGCATGGTACTTATAGTGGTTAGGGTCCACCGGGGGCCCGGGCTGTACTCCTTTGCTTATGTCTTCTTGTCTTTTTAGTTCTCTTTTCTTGGTTCCCCCGAACTCGGCCTTCAATTTAGCCAACTTGATCTTGGAGCCCTTCTTAACTTTAAGACGATCTTGATTCTCGGCCACGGACGCTTCGAACTCGAAAGTGGTCTTCGCTGAATCCCAACCAAGAACCTCTAGGGCCAAAGCTTTTAGTTGGTCCCAATCCTTCGACGCATACTCGGCACACGGGTTCACCCCATCGACCGCAAGACCAAGAATCTTCTCAGGATCATCTAAAGTGAATCCCACCTCATATTTGGGAAACTGAAAGGTATACACCTCTGGATGAAACCTTTCCACCATAGCGGAGCATGTCACCATGTCATACTCTTTCTGTCTATGGATGACCGCTGGGTATAGGCCTGATTGTCTAACCAAATCTTGGATGGGCTGCAATTCTTCATTGATGTCCCAAACAGCCGCGCTTTGATTTCTCAAAAGCCGGACTGCATCTTTGTGATCCTACAAAATCATCGTTTTAATTAATCCAAAACGACTTAGTTATCGCGAAGAAGACATAATGAAAACAACAAACAAGGTTTAGGCAAATACCTTCATCCGATAGATGACTGATGCCCAAGACTGCTGGTAGCCAATGAGCACTTGTCCTCCATCTCGAGGAAGACCGATGTCGGGTTCGTCATCTTGAACAAGGAACTTATCGTCCGTAGGAACATGTGTGCCTTTTGGTCTTTCTTTTTTGCCTTCTCCTTCTTCTTCTACAGAAGTAGAAGTGTTTTTCTTTCTGTTTGCCTTTTTTTTTGGTATCCTTGGTTTCTTTCCTTTTCTCCTAGCGTCGTCATTTTCGTAAACGTTCTCATCTTCGCTTTCCTCCTCTCTATCAACTCTTCTTGGCATGTCTCCTGGTTCTTGGATGACAGGCCCCCCTATGGGAAGAAATGCCCGCAACAAATCATCGTCCTCAGCCGCTACCGGGGCTGTACCCTTATTCCTTGCAGAAGCCGATATTTTTTTCTTGCCGACTCGGGCGTCTAGTGTTGGTGGATTTACAACGGGAGTAACTTCCCCTCTTATTCCCCTGTGGTATCATAAAAACATCCATCATTGAAACATTCATCGATAAAACACAATGTAATTAGGATGGAAAACATCTAAACATGCTACACAGAAACAATTTCGGCCTACACGATAATATGTTTATCTGGGCCGAAAATACTAGATGAAAATGGCAGCTATGCTGCTAGTTTCGGCCTAGAGAGATATTCTATATCCTGGGCCGAAAAACCAAGTGCCAGCTACCACCTAATCTGAATTTTCGGCCTAGAAATATTTGAATTTCTCAAAGCCGAAACTATTTCGGCTTAAGATCTAGAATTATTTCTAGGCCGAAAAACAAACTGCCAACAAACACCTATCTGAAATTTCGGCCTAGACAAAACTGAATTTATCCAAGCCGAAATGATTTCGGCTTAGGATCTAAAACACTGTCTAGGCCGAAATTCTCTCTGGGTTCGAAAAATTCAACATTAATGGAAGATAAAATCATCGATTCGATGTATGTTTATCAAGGAAACTCAAATAATTCAATAGGGGTTGCTGAAATCACCTTCTATAACGCATTTCGGGTTGTATTGGGGAGGTTTCCTCTCCGGTAGCATCGATTTGGCTACTTCCTTCACCGGTGTCCTCTTGTTCTTCTTCGTTTCGATTAGATGATGCATCCTTGGATTTGTTGGAGATTTTAAGGATTACTTTCTTCGGATTTTTGGGCGGCATTTAATCGACGGAGAAATTTTGTTAATCGTCGATGAATTCGTCGATGAATTCGTCGTTTAAACGAAAGAAAAAAGAGGGAAAAAAAGTTGTTTTTTTCGGCAGTGGTGGGGAAGAAGAAAACTGAAATAGATTAGGAGAATTTTTGGGTTGGGTTAAGATTAGGATTAGTGGAGGGTAATTTGGTAATCTCATGGTTTTAAAGGGTACTTTAGGGAATTCACCATGTTTTGTCCTCTACCGCGAGGCCCCCAAAGATTTCTCTCGGCCGAAAAACTCGGTTCTTAGTGAATGATGGTCACTGGAGCATCTCTTGGTCTTTCATGAAGATTGAACAACAAAGAAATATCTCAATATACTATCAATTCATATAGTATAGAGGGAGATGAAAAAGTATCAGAGAGAGAGAGAGAGAGAGAGAGAGGTGTTGTACTGTCTAAATCAAAGTCTACACTCAATGGTAAAGGAGCTCCATTTTTCAATGGTTATACTCAATATTTTTTTTGGGAAACTGAACCGTTATAGTACACCTTTTTTTTTGTCAAAAAAAAGTTTCAAAGTCAAAATGACAGGATGTGTAATGCCTACCTAGCATCCGAAGCCTGGTGGCTTACTACCGAGTAGTGTTAGCAATAGCTACCGAATATATGTTACCACTACTCGTAGCTTAAAACAGTCGGCCCCAATAATTTTTAGTATGCCCCAATGACGTGAGGATCCGAAGGCCTTGCTAAATTCATTTGATTCTACTTTTCTTTCATTTTGTTTGAAAATGCACCACCAAAGTGCTAAATAAGATGCCAAATATGGATTAGGCATGATAGTGAATTCTTCCCTGTGTTTGGAAGTGGAAAATTGCAGTTGGCATTATAGGGGCTCGAATTGGCCAATGGCTGGTTGGTTCCCCATGCAATGTTTTTTCTCAGCTGTACCAGTGATCCCTTTATGGGCTTTATTTTGAAAGATTAAACTTTTCATTTGACAAATACACCACCACTTATTTTCATCCTTAAAATATTGATTTTGCAATGAATTTGCAAGCAGCACTAAAAATTTCCTGCTATTTTAGGGGCGAGGATGTTTTCAAGGGGGCGAGATGTGCTTACCATATCCCTTTCCAGTTTACAAGGAGTGTAAAATTTTGTGCAAATACTAAAATGTCACTCCACACTTAATATTAAATACCAAATTAATTTACCCTTACTACTTAATCAAAAATCAATAATCAAAAACCAAAAACCTCTGCTACTCTTCTCCTTCTCCACAAACAAAAACACCAAAAAAAATCTATAAACCTTGATGACCCAAAAAATTTCGAATTCAATTAATCGTGTTAATCGACGATTCGAATTTTTTCATCGCCGATTCAATTCTTCGAACTCTACAAAGATGGCCAAAGAGAAGGAGAAACCACTTATTCATTTCAAGACGAAATCGAAACCGAAAACGAATTCAAAACCAACCTCAAAGGTCAAAGAAATTGTCGATCCAGAAGTGGAAGAACCGGCTAAAAGCGAGGAAGAAATAGCAAAATTGAGAAAGTAATTTACTTGAATCACCCCTTACGTAACATTTATCATGTTCCGATTGATTTTAGGGAGAAAAAACCCATTTTGTCGCACTCACAGTATAAAACTCGTCAGGGTTGTGCCATCGACCTTGACGAGTTTTTCAGTTTCAGAAACATATCTATGAACACTCGTCATGCTTTTTTAAATTTCCTTGCCGATTTTTGCTTCTGCAACTAAAGTTTTTCTTCTTCATGAGAAAACTCGCCACATGTTTATCATTACTTTGACGATTTAAACCTTGTCAAATCTTAGAGAAGAAAGTTGCACATAGAATCGTCGCGGAAGCCTTGAAAACCATGACGATTTTGGTCCTCTCAAGACATGTTCACTGTCCAAATTTTACCAAAAATCGTAAAGGTTTTTGGCTTAGAAACTTTGACGACTTCGTTTTGCATTTTGATTACACTCGTCATAGTAAGGGTTATCTTCTAGACAATTTGAACCTTGATAAAATTTGGAGGAATAAGGTGCCCATAAATCGTCAAGTAATCCTTGAAAACCTTGACCATTTTGTTCCTCCTAAAACATGGTCATTGTCCAAATTTTACCAAAAATCGTAAACCTTTTGGCTTATTTATTGATGACTTTTTGCATTTTTGTTTGAAATCGTCAAGAATATTATAACACCTTGACGATTTCGTTTACAAACTTTAAAATCGTTAGTGCATGTTGTCTAACCTTGACGAGTTTGATGTTAATATTTGTGTTCTATATTTGTGTCGTTTTGATTAGGTTGAAGATCAAACTTCCACTCACCACTCCCCCTTCGAAACAACCTCGCCATAAAAAGTACTTAGTAGCGGGAGCTTTTCGTGGTCTTACCGAACAAGATGTAGCGGTTATATCCTCTATGTCGTGTGCCACTCCTTCTTCATCCCCGAACCCGATGGTAACCATCAAGATGGTGGTGATGATATTCGACCCGAAGTAAATCAACGGGACAATGATGTTGATGATGAAGGTGACAAGAAATTAAGGTGATGATGAAGCCACCAAAGAAGGTGAAGATGATCTTGAGGAAGATAACGAGGGTAATGGTATAATGCCGTTCAAGTTGAACATCCTAAAGATAATGAGGGTAATGGTAACTCTATCTACGGCTTAAACAACCAGCCGTAGATAGAGTTACGGCTGGATAATACATACGTAGATCAAGTTACGACCCATACCGATACTTTCCTAACGAGCTGTAACAAACAATTTTCCAAAACTCAAAAAATACTATCAGACAGGAGTACTTACGGCTGGGAATTGGTGAACATTAATTGGTCGTAAAAGAACTTACGACCATTTAGTTTACGAAGATTACAGACGTAAGTCAAACTCACATAAACTTGATGGTCGCAAGTTTATGAGACGTAAGTATCCTCTACCAGCCGTAAGTATGGGAATTGAATAGCATTGAATATTACCATGCATAGACTTACGGCTGGTAAGATCACGTCGGTCACAGCCATAACTTGTGCACGACTGGGATAACCTCCAAATTGTAGACTTACGGCTCCGATCTAAACAACTTTCAGTCGTAAGTTTCCACTTACGGCTGTTGTTTCAAGCCGTAAGTTCCTTCTGGAACTCACAAAAATCACATTTTTTACGTGATTTCAAGTGTATACCTGATTATTCTCTTGAGGTTCTTCTTCATTAGGGACCTTCAGCTGTTGGTAATCTGCAGGATCGACCTCGTATTTGTCGAGAAAGTCTTCACATGTGCTTACAAACTCTTTACCATCAAAGAAAGTAAACAACCCTTCATTTCCTTCGATGTGTCTTTCAATGAAGTTTCCTTCAATTGAAGCGGATTCTTCTAGCTCCATTTCAGTGCTTGATTCACTCATTTTGGTTGAGTGAATCAAAGTTGGGTTTTTAGAAAAAAATTTGGGTTCTTTTTTCTCTCTTCTTCTTCTTCTTCTTCCCTCACTGATTTGGGTAAAAAAAAGTATTAAGTTTTTGGAAAATCAGGTCTTAAGTATTTCGTTAATCATGTTTTAATTAACTTGATTATCAGTTTAGTTAAGTTGAGTTAATCAGGTCTTAAGTAAACACTAAACATAATGGGCAAATTTAGTAATTAAAAAAAAATTACATAAGGGGAGAGCCAAATTGCTATGTGGAGGCAATTATCTAGGGGTTTCACTTTTTCTTGAAGCCCTAGAATCACAACTCTTCCTTTATTTCAGTTTCAGAAGAAAGTCCGGATCGGTTTCAAATGTTTTCAAATGAATATAAACCCGCGAAAAATGAGAAGGATCTGTGGACCGTGGACAAGGCCCGCTGACCTCATGCCTCATGCTCTTTCAGCCTCTGAACTCTGAGCTCTGTGTTCGAGTCGCGACAAACTGCACGAAAATTTGTCATGCCAAATATGGAAAAATGGAGTGTTCGAAACTTGAAAATGTTATCATTTTCATATTTATTTATTTATTTATTTATTTATTTTTATCATTTTGTGTTTTTATTTATTTATTTTTATCATTTTTAACGGGTAAAAATGAAAAATAGGATACCGCATGTTATCCAATTTTGAGAAAATTATCACAGGGGATTTAAGTTTATCGAATCCATGACAATTTCAAGTCACAAGGCACAAAACCAGGCTGATTATGCTTGATTTGGGGTTTTGGTGAGATGCAAATGAAGTTGCTCCTCATAAGCCTCATATGTTTAAATCATTCTGTCAAACACCTATGTAATGCTTTGATGTTAATATATGCAGTACTTTCCTTCAAAAAAAAAAAAAAAAAATCATTCTGTCAAAGTTTGGTGGCAAAAATCTTAATTTACTTGATTGTATTCTCAATCATAATAAAAGGAGACTGCCAGGTTGTTGTGAAATGCATTAATGGAGATTCGGAAACTGTTGGATGACACCAAGAGGCTGTGCGAAGACATCTCTAGCAGCACTATTCAGTTTGCACCAATTAGTGCAAGTACTGCTGCACATCTACTTGCAGCTCATGCCATCATCACCGGTAATTACGCCCATTCTAATTGTAGTTTATTGTTTTGATTCTGTCCATTCGAAAGCGTTTTCCATGCCATCTCTCGGCAATCAGGACAAACTTGATTTAAATAAAATTTTGCGTGTGTAAGTTGGTCTTTATATCCGTAACTTAAAATACTCAATTTTATATCAAATTTGCTAGTTTTCTTGCTGCCCCATTTTTGGTTTGCTAAGCCACGTGGGATTGTAAATCCTTTGATTTGCTTGGCTCCATTGGAACCGGCATTATTATGTTAGTGTCTATAGGAAATGAAAGGTTGCCTCCTTTTCGATTGTGTTGGCTAAGTTTATTTCCCTTCTAATCTGTTGATTTTCCAATCCAACCAGGAAAGCAAATCCCCGATTAAAACAGGTTGCGAGGGGTTTAGGGCTGTACCGAAGAACCCAAGACTTCGTGCACATATCACGACTCTATAACCCTAATATGCGCTGTTTTTGGCACAACAGACTTTTTGTTGACACTGCAAAACAATAAAACCATCCAAATGTAGTTATAAGGGATGTCTAAATATGTATAAAAAGTCTAAGTTACCCTTACAGATTAAAATATCCCAAAATCTTAACTAATAACCCTAGTTTTATAACCATAATCCTAAAACAAAAACTAAAACTAATTAACCTAATCCTCTACTCATATATCCCTCTCCTTCTCTTTCTCCTAAAACAAAAACCAGATGCCCTAGTTTTGCCCTAGAAATAAGGCTATAAATTGTTTACGGCTTGTGATTCTTCATGAAATAAGGCGTAAAATTGTTTACGCCTTGCAACCAAGCCGTAAAAGATGCCCTAGTTTTGCCCTAGAATGTTTTACACCTACCAAACCAAGGCGTAAACATTTTGGAATGTGTTCACAAAAATGTGAACCGTAAACATCAAAACCAATGCGTAAACATTTTGGAATGTTTCTTGATTATTTTGTCGGATATTTACGCCTTGGTTAGGTATTCAATCCAAGGCGTAAACTTAATTTTCGCTTCATTTTCAAATTTTGCGCCCTATTTTTTTTTTTACGGTTTGGTTTGGCAATTTACGTCTCAGTTTTTTGTGAGCAAACTCCATTTTTTTTACGCCCCAATTATTTTTTACGCCCCAATTCATTTTTTTATGCTCCAATTCATTTTTTACGCCCCAATTTTTTGTTTTACGCCCCAATTTTTTGTTTTACTCGCGGATTCATTTTTTATATGCCCCAATTCAGTTTTTTACGACCCAATTCAGTTTTTTATGCCATATTTTTTCACGCCCCAATTCATTTTGTTACGCCCCCAATTTTTTGTTTTACGTCGCAATTCATTTTTTACACCCCAATTCATTTTTTTACGCTCCAAATTTAAAGGGTAAAATTGTCTATTTATAAGGGGTTTTTAGTTTTGG
Organism: Papaver nudicaule; assembly: GCA_023529015.1. Lineage (NCBI taxonomy): Eukaryota > Viridiplantae > Streptophyta > Magnoliopsida > Ranunculales > Papaveraceae > Papaver > Papaver nudicaule. The sequence goes on along the minus strand of JAJJMA010292031.1, from coordinate 11,243 downwards.
GTTTTAATGACCCTATTGTCATGGGTTACAGTGCCAACAAAAAGTCTGCTGTGACAAAAACGGCGCATAACCCTGATATAATATTTGTGGTCGCAAAAGATTGGAACTCAAACCCAAAGACTGTAGCCCACCCAATTTTCCAGTAATCTATGGGCCGGACACCATTGTCGAGACAAACAAACTAAGCGAAGAAGGGGAATGTTAATAACCCTATATCTCTTTTGGAATGTTTCTGAATGCATGATAGATCGATCACTGAAGTGTGTATTCATTTAACTGATTAATCTGCATCTTTTATTCTCTTTGGTTGCCAAATAATACAATTGAATATCACCATTATTGAACCAATGACATTATGATACATCAGCCAGCAGAAACATTAAAGAAGCAAGTATGGAGGGTTTCATTTTGCTAGCTGCCGATTGAGAGAGAGAGGCGGAGATTTTGGGGTTTTTTCTGTTAACTGGTGATTGAGAGTGAGAAGATGGCGGCAATCGTGAGAAGGATTGTAGGGAATCCGATGAATGGTATTTGTCGATCCCTTGGAATAGATCGAACAACTATGAGATGTTGCTTTCGGTCCTCTGGAATGACTAATAGAGGATATGGTGGTGTTGATTCTCCGAATAACAAGCCTGAGCAGGACAAAGATGGATATGTTCACTCGTGGAATAACAAGCTTGATCAAGTGGAGAAGCGGAAACTGCTCCTACCTTGCTTTGCAACACCAATAAAAGATAGAGGATATGTCGAGCTTGCAGTGGAGCAGCACGCTCAATTAGTCAGGAAACCAACAGAAGATAGTGATAACAAGTTTGAAGTGGAGCAGCAGCTGAGACTCCTGCTACAAGAGGTACAGGTACAGGTACAGGAATGGATGAAAAATTTCAAGGGATCATTATCTATCCAGAAGCAGCCACATGGAGAAGGTATTCTGGAGATCATAACTCCAACACCTCAAACAAGACCAATTTTTCAGAAATCATCACTATTAGATTAGAAGAGCGTCCTGGTCTTTACAATATACCAACACAAGCAGTGGAGGATGTGGTGTGTATTACCACCAAGGATGCATTTCTCTTGTACAACACTACCACTTGTGATGCATCACCTTGGATTGAAACTGCAACCACTCGAGAAGGACGCCAAGTTGAGACCATGGCTTTAGGATTTGATCCACCAAGCAAGAAACATAAAGTCGTATGCATGTCAAGTTATTTGAGTACTGCTCCTCAAAAAGACTATGAGCCTCTGGTTGTGGAGGTCTTGGATGTTTGCAGTGGTATATGGACTGCAGCTGGTCAACATGCATGGAGAAAGTTGAAGTATGCCAAGGATGAATATCTCCCATCCGCCTTTCGGAAAGGAAAGAAGTCTGTCTTTCTGGATGGTCCTGTTTATTTGGATGGTACAATACATTGGCAGTACCGTCAATTTCAATATGTTCATTTAATAATGGAGTTTGATGTTGTAGAGGAAGACTTCGGGTACATTCCATTTGATGTACCTGTCAGACAAGATTTCCAGGATCCTTTGCAAAGGTCAAAGCTGATGGGAGTTGATGGGAAAATAGCTTTCTTAACGAGTACATTGGATGAGGAAACTTCTTCTCTATGGACATGTCATGTTACAGACCGCGATGCTGAATGGCCCTCAATTGAATGGACGGAAGAGGAGGAGGTATTGATACCTTGCGACTGTGTATGTCCAACTTCTTCTATTGAAGCTCTTATAGGGACAGATGTGATTTTCGTACAATCTCATGGTCGTACTACCCTATGTTGTGAAAAGCGCTCGAGGCGTCGCCTAAGGCGCCCGAGGCGCACGAGTCGCTGGGTGAGCGCATCGCATCACCCCTAACGACTTGCTAAAGGCGTTAGCGCCTTAGTCGTGCGACTCGAGCGCCTTTGGCGCATCGCATAATTATAAGGCGCCAGATAAGTCGCTCGAGTCGACCATTTGCCATTCTGGAGTAGTTATTTTGCATTCTAGGGGTTGTTTTGTAATTATAAGGTATTCTAGGGTTGTTTTGTAATTATAGGTATTCTGGGGGTTGTTTTAGTCGATGGGTTTGTTTCTTCTCTACCTCGTTCAATCAGCCAAGACCCCAAATTCTAAACATTCAGAGAAAGAGAGACATAGAAGGGAAGGGATTGGTTTGGGGAAGATTGTATTAGTGGCGAACAAGGGTTGATTAAGTGATTAAGTGAAGGTGAAAGAACTGATTTTTATAGTGTTGATTGTGTTGAATTTGGGAGCAAGTTCAAAGGTTAGAACTTTATCTTTGAGTGTTTTGTACTTGTTTCGTTAGATTTTTTAGTTGAATTTGTAGATCTATGTTGTAATTGAAACAAGGGTTTTGATTTCAGGATTTTGGTTTAGTAGTGAGTATTTATTTGGGGAATTTTCTATACAAGGGTTTAGAAAAGATTTGATTTTTGTAAACAGATTCAATTAAAAAAATTGATTTTTTTTTTCTTGAGTTTTTTGTAGAATCACAACAAAGGGTTTGTTTAGAATTGAGATTAGGAAAAAGGGTTATGAATATATTACCATAAGACTGTTTCCATTACAAAGGGTTTCTGTTATGAATGAGAAACTTTTTTTTCTCTGGGTCTCTGTTCTTCTAGAAATTATATGAATAATTTGAAGTTCTATTCTTATGTTTGACCCATTTAACTAATCTAAGCTTTGTGCCTGTTCTTATGCAGTGTTGTAATGGCCACTTCTTCTACAACAAGTGCTAGAATCAGGCCATCTAAGGATCCAGGATGGGATTATGGGCAGCCAGAAAATGGTAACAGAAATGATGTGAAGTGTGATTTTTGCGGCCAGGTCCCTAAAGGAGGAATACATAGATTTAAACTACATTTGATTGGTGGTTTTAAGGATGTTGCTGCTTCAACGGTTTGCGAAAAGAGTACTAGGTCTTACCGTTTCAGAGTCCCTATTTTACCCAATTTAAGTTGCATTGCTTCCTTATATCTTCTCTATTTGTTTATTTAATGGCTAACCAACACTAAGGTTTAACGACTACCGCGCGCAAGGTCTGCCCATAGGAACTTGCTGCTGGTAATGGTGGCAGATTTGATTGCTATTGTGTCTTTTGAAACTTTTGGCTGTCATTGCGCTTATTGGGTGTCAATTTATTATATCATATACCTTGTGTAGAATCTAGGAAGTGGAGGTTACATGACTGAATGGAATTTTTGAAATTCATCTTCACCTCATGGGTAATAGCAGGGGATGGTGAAGGGAAGGCCATTCTCTTGGTTGGCCAGTCCTGAGATGGTTCTTCCTTGTTAGACATCTTTTATGGTTTTATTATGTCTCAGTTCTTTCGTTTACTCAGTATACTTGGTTGTTCTTTTACTTGATCTTTGTCTCTTTTGCTATTACAGTTGCACACCAAAAAAAGGAATAGGCTTGACCATGCAAAGCTGAATGATCATGTGAATTATAACACGAGGCTTCGTGCTCGTTATCTAGATCGTACCAGCTTAGCAGGAAAAGATACTGATCCATTGATTGTGAATGATTATGATGCATGTCAAGAATGGCTTATTCCCTTCGAGGAGAGAGAACAATTAGATGGTAAAGACCATGAAGTCGATGAAACAAGTGAAGAAGAAGGGGCACAAACAGGCACAAGACAATATAAGAAGAATGCTGCAATTGAAAAAGAAGAAAGACGACGAATTACCAAGTCTAAAAAAGTACGTGAAATGAATGACATTTATAAGTCTGTTGGAGATGATGGTGAAACCTTAGGTTCAGCACTTCGAAGATCGAAACGGAAAGCAGCTGAGGTTTCAGATTCTTCTCATTCATTTGAAGATGATGCAAGTATTGATATACCTATAAGTTCTTTAAGGAAAAAGAAAAGAAAGGTACAATTTGGAGACGATGATGTGTCAAGTGATGAGGTTAGAGAGGCTGGGCAAGTTGCTGCTGGGAGTGGAGGAGAAATGCAAATTGCAAAATGAGGAAGAAGGCATGGATGTGTTTCCTTAGTGTTTTGTTGTTAGTACTTAGTTACTTTCAAGGTTAACGTTAAAAATTGTGCTGTAATAAACAGTATTTGGTTACTTTAAGATTGAATCTTGTTTTTTTTTAAGCTAGAATATCATGTAATATTAACTTACAGTATTTTAAGAGTAAATAAGCTACAGTTTCAGAAATGAGACGCCTCGGGCGCCTTAGTCGCGACTAAGGCGTGATGCGTGAGGCGCTTGGCTTGGCGCCTCGCCTCGCCTCGCGCCTCAAACAACATAGGTACTACCTACTGTAATCGTAAGATGAAGGTATCCCTAACATCGCCCATCTCCAACCCCCTTAATGGGGGGAGGATAATGCAATTGTAGGCCTGCGTTGAGGCTGTTGTCAATGTTCCAGGTCAATGATGTCTCACGTTCTCTGTCCTTAAAGAAGCAGGTATGGGGAAACCAGCTAATGTCTGATAACAACTTTGAGATCTTTAAGGATTCTCTGTATGAAACATTGATGTTATCAGACATCTTTTGCGTTGAGGCTGTTGTCAATGTACCGGGTCAATGATATAATAAGTTATCGGTTTGGTTAGTCCGAACTGAAAATTGTCATCTTTTGCAGTACTTATCATGTCTTGTAAGTATGATACTAGAATGTGATTATGTGTCACACGTTGAACTTCATATTGTAACTTCTGGTTGGTTATGAGAATGCTACAACTTTGGAGCATTTTCATGTTTCCAACTTAATATAGTATACCTTGAGAGTCTTAGACAGACAACAATACTAAGACATTCTCAAAACAGCTTACAACACCTACAATTTGTTATAGAAAATCAAGACAGTAATTTTACCGGCTGTTTTAGGGGCCGAAGGAATTGTTAGAGAAGCCGGAAAACAATATTGATATCCTAGGGGGTGTTATAAGGGGTGTCTAAAAACATTGAAAAGTCTAAATTACCCTATTGATTTTTGGTTGGATTAAACCCTAAAATCCAACCGAAATTAGCTTGCTTTCCAGATTTTCGTCTGGATGTTTACAGTTTGCATGCGTAATTTGCAGACGAAAACTAGTTTTTTAGATTGTGTCACAATGATTGTAGCCGAAATTAATGTTAAATGTGAAAAATGCAGACGAAAATTGAGTACGATTTTGTTTTTTCGTCCACATATATCACAACCGAAACTGTTAATCACTACGCCACAGGGCCGGATTTGTAACGTTTTATTTTTCGCATCTGCAACGTTTTTTGACGTTGCGCAATTTTTTTTTAACGTTGCTCCAATTAGGAATTATTAAAATTAATTAAGCAACGTTATTAACGTTGCCAATACTGTTGCGCATTCAAGGGCTAATACGTCTTTTTACCGGAAAATAGATTTTCCTTTATTAAAAAAAAAAAAAAAAAAAAACTTTATTATAACACCACCACCGACACTCATTTATCTAAAATCCTCTCAGCTCTCTCACTTTCTCTCTCTCGACCAGCTCTCTCACTTTCACTTTCTCTTCTCTCGATCTGAGGAACCCTAAATCAAAACCCTTCTACCTAACCTTGTTTTCCTAAATCAAAACCCCTAAATCAAAACCCCTTCTGCGACCAGATCTCTACTCCTCCTTCTTCACCAAAACCAGATCTGAAACCAGATCGAAACACCTTAAATCAGTTTGATTTTGTCTAAACAATACCTTGTTTTATGTTTTGATTTGTTTGATTTACTGCAACCGACGAGAAGAACTGACCAATCATCGTTATAGACACGAATTCGATTCAGGTAAGTGTTTTGATTTTGATTTTTGATTTGGTTTTTAGATCTGCATGTTCTGTTTTTTTTATTCTTATGGTGATTGTTGATTTGTTGATTTGTTGTTGTTATTCATATTCAACTTTGATTATGTTGTTTCAATTTTGATTTCAATTTTGCTGCTGGTGATTTGAAATTATGGGTATCTTTCTTTATGGGTTTGTTTGTAATCTTGTGCTTAGGGTTTTGATGATTTTAGGGGTTTTTGATTGTCTGTGTTGTGTTGATGATTTAGGGGTTTTTGAGGTGGGTGAGCTTAGGGTTTTGATGATTTTAGGGGTTTTTATGTTCTGTGCCTTAGGGATATTGATAACTGATGCGTGGTCTGTCATGTTGTTTTGTTAAGTTGCAATGGTTAAAAATCTATTTGTTGTTGATTCTGTAGTGAGGAGGATAAGAGATGGTTCATGGAAGCTATGCAGGCTCAGACAGTTGCATCTATGGTGCTGGTTTTCTTAGTCATTCATGTTATGGTGCTGTTGTATCTGGTATTTTTTAACATCAACTTCATGAGGTTTGAGGTTTTTATAAATAGGAACATGGTATTAAGTTATTCTTTGTGTCATTATATTTAGTTGATTATGCAAAACCTGTGAAGTTATGTGAAGCCAGTTGCCAATATAAATCTTTGATGTGTCTGTTTTGTGCTTCCTTACTACATACTATAAGGAGTTATTGTGCTTCCTTACTACATACTATAAGGAGTTATAATTGAGCATTTGTTGTTTCAATTTTCTTTCCTAAAATTTTTCTGGTGCTTTTTATTTGCGATGTGAGATGTTACTTATATGATTCCTTTGATGCTATGCTTGCAGTTTTTTGTTTGTTGCTAAGAACCCAAAATGGGTAAAGAGAAAGTTCATATCAACATTGTTGTCATTGGACATGTCGACTCTGGAAAATCAACCACCACTGGTCACTTGATCTACAAGTTGGGAGGTATTGACAAGCGTGTGATCGAAAGATTCGAGAAGGAGGCTGCTGAGATGAACAAGAGGTCCTTCAAGTACGCATGGGTTCTTGACAAGCTTAAGGCTGAACGTGAGCGTGGTATTACCATTGATATTGCCTTGTGGAAGTTTGAGACCACCAAGTACTACTGCACAGTCATTGATGCCCCAGGACATCGTGATTTCATCAAGAACATGATTACTGGTACCTCTCAGGCCGATTGTGCCGTCCTTATCATTGACTCCACCACTGGAGGTTTTGAGGCTGGTATCTCTAAGGATGGACAGACTCGTGAGCACGCTCTTCTTGCTTTCACCCTTGGTGTCAAGCAGATGATCTGTTGCTGTAACAAGGTATATATAGCTAGTTTCTCTGTGTTTATTTAATCTAATTCCCATGTATCTTTATTTTGTGTTTGTCTGTGATGCCAACTGATCGTATTTTTTTCCCCTAATTAATGTAGATGGATGCCACCACCCCCATAGACAGGCTGTGGATGCTTTAGCACCATAGACAGGCTGTGGATGCTTTTCGACAAGCGATAATATCAGATGAACTATTACCTGCTAGACATGATGACTATCATATGATGCTGAGGTAGGCTATGGTTTCTTCTTCGTTGTCAAAATTTTGTATGGTGTTGATATTGTATTGCTACCTTTTGATTTTTAAGGTCTTAATGCTGGAGATTTATTAGTATTTTAAGCTGTGCAATTGAGAATTTCTCCTGGAGTTCATTCTTTGAGACATCTAGTGGACTCGTTGGTAGCATAAGTTTACTGTTCACAAACTCACTCTGCGGAGCTGGACAGACTGTTCTGCTAAACTGTCCAAGTCGTCACTTTTCCCTTCTGCAAAAGCTTTGATCCTCTCATGAGACATCAGATGACAAGTTGACTTGTTTATAACTTCCAAAATTTTCAGAAGAAAAAGTGTCTCGTAAACTGGATCTGACTTCTCCAAATTATATGGAAATTCAACTGTCAGCATACCAGAGAGACTTAGCAAATTCTGATAAAACTTTCCTAGATAATTTTGCATAGTGGAAATTTGAGGTCCTACAAGGCAATCGTCAATTCTACTTTCCTTTTCAGCAGCCCTTTTAAATGTAATACTATACACTGCTGACCAGAAGCTATTGCCTGCAATCATATCATTTTCTTCCTTCACTTGTAATTGAAGAATTGCTGGACAATATCATGTAAGTATATGTCTGCTTTTTATTCATCTCTTCAGGTTTAAATAATTGCTCTATTATCTATCCTAAGTGTGGTTGGATTCGACCAACACTTCTGGCTTCTCATGTGTTTTTTATATACCTTTCAGCTCTGATTCGAGACAACAAACCCGGAGTTGCTGCATTCAGGTTGGCATTATTATCTATCCTAAGTGTGGTTGGATTCGACCAAGACTTCTGGCTTCTCATGTGTTTTTTATATGCCTTTCAGCTCTGATTCGAGACAACAAACCCGGAGTTGCTACATTCAGGTTGGCAAATGGTCATGGAGCATTAAGGGATGCATTGAGTTCAGATAATGTTAGATTTCAAAGGTATTTCTCTCTTGCAGGTGGAAGCCATTAAGAAGATGTCTAAATATGTTGCCCAGTGGAGGAGGATGGGCGAGGGACATGGTAATAGTTGGAACTTAATTCATTGTTTCATATAACCTCCTGAATTCCAGGGTGAAATCTGTTTTGCTAATCAAGTGTGTGTTTTTTTTTTCGGATTGACACTAATCAATTATTTTCGATCGGTGAAATTGCAGGGGTATGGCATTTTGACCAGATGCTCTTGAATGTGTGATGCAGCCTTCATCAAACTTCTCAATGAATTTCATTTTAGTTGGGTGTGTCTGCATGTATATGTATCAGTTCACCCAAACTCTTTGGTGCTGCAGGATCTCTTTTGCAACAGACTTCCAAATGGAGGGATCAGATAAGGTAGTAGAGACAGTTATAGCTGGAAGTTATGTTGAAATGGAAACTGATGTAAAATCAACTACAAACAAAACATGACTTTCCAAGTTTTTATGGGATGGTGGTTCTGTTTATGATGCTTGGTTTAGTTGTGCTTCAAATCAGGTAATACTTAGTTCTTGCTTGATGTAGGTTCCATGACAAACTTTTGTAATACTTAGTTCTTGCTTCTGTTTTCATATATGTCTGTTCACTTATCACCAGACAATTTTGGATGATATTTGGGGTTCTTTTGTATAGATTTTTGTATTTGTATTTGTATAGATTTGTAATACATTTTTTTAATTTAAATACAGAATTTATTTATTTTGTAATTTTATTTATTTTTAATTTTAATTAAAAAATCTGCAACGTTTATAGGCGTTGCTTCATTTATCTAAAACGTTGCTCTAAATAAAAGGGCAACGGAAGTGGTGACGTGTGGTGACGTCACTTACGTTGCTTCTAACAAAAAGTGCAACGGAAGTGGTGACGTGTGGTGACGTCACTTACGTTGCTTCATTAATAAAAAAACGTTGCTTTAAATAAAAAGAGCAACGTTACTAACGTTGCTTTAAATAAAAAAGAGCAACGGAAGAAGCAACGTAACTTCCGTTGCTTTAATTAATTAGAGCAACGTTAATAGACGTCACGAAAAATTTGTAACGCCGTTTTTGCAACGCTAATAGACGTTGCTTTAATTCTGCGCAACGTCTATAAGCGTTACAAACAGGCCCCTGTGGCGTAGTGAATGGCAGCACTTTCGTAGTGAATAGTCCAAAATCCAGACGAAATTTGCCTTTACAAAAACTTTTGCTATAGAGAATTTTCGGCAGGAAAAATTCGGCTGAATTTTGTACTTAGATCTAGACGAAAATTACTGTACGGCCAAGATTTCCCCAGATTTGAAAATTTTTGGTTGGCATCTACCTAAAACATTGTAGCCGAAATTAATGTTAATGTGAAACATCTGCATTTTTCAGTTGGCATCTACCTAATTTCGGTTGGCATCTACCTAATTTCGGTTGGATCTTCAAGGGGTAGTTTGGAATTAAAAAAATATGTTCGATAAGGGGTTTTGAGAAAAAGCTATTGGACAACCCTATTTTGTCTTATTATCCGGCTTCTCTAACAATTCCTTCAGCCCCTAAAACAGCCGGTGTAATTTTTGCAACTGTTCTAGAAAATCAAAACATAGTGAATTTTGCAGCTGTTATGCATCAAGTTTCTCTTGGTACTTTTTTTTGGAACATTCGGATAAAACTAATCCATTACATTGTCTCCCTTCTGATGGAACAATATAGATAGAACATTCTCCCTTCTTTGTAACATAGATATAATACAGTACCTTCTCCCCAAATTCTCAGGTGACTTGTTTAGTTGCCACGCTATCACCTAAGTTTGGGATTCTGCAAGCAAACATCACAATTGATCAATTTACCAGTTCAGATATATTTTCTAAAGGGACATCAATTTCGGGAGAACAAGTGAAACATACCACTGTCAAAGGAAATTGTGGTTTAGATGACATATAATCAATCTCAACTTCGTCTTCATCAGCATGTAAATCTGCAACCCAAACTTTATAAAAATTCTCTGGATGTTCGAAATATAACGGTGCTCCTCCAATATCCTCCCTATAGTATTTAGCCACTGCAATATAACAAGAGCAAGGACCAGTGAAATGATGAGAAAGAAGCCCTGAAGAAGGCTAAAGAAACAAATAGATCAAAAATTAGAACTTCTATATATTATCTCAAGCAAATGCACTTACCAAAGTCATTCAAGCAGCCAGACCTACTACGTTTAAGTACTCTGTATATGTCCTTCGCCTCAGCATTCTGCTTGCTGTTTTCCTCCTCTACACGATGCGCAAATGACAAACCCACTTAGAAAAAAACGAAAGCATATTCTTCTTGTAAAATGGCAAGCAGACCCTAACAATGGGCAAATTCAAGAAAGGTGTCACCGAGAGCCAAAATTTATAGGGGCGTTATTCAATACAGATATTTATTGACCTTAACAGAACAAAATTCAGCACTATAGAAAAGAATTCGGCCTGGTCGCAAACCTAATGTTGGGCATCTATTCAGCTGTAGTAAACAAAAATAATGGATAATACAAACCATCTACTAGCTTCATCCACCTCAAAATTCAAAAACAAAAACTCCTATAACAATTCCTTCAAATGGAGGGAAAAGAAAACTCAACTGAAGGCAAGAGCGCTTACCAGTCTCTTTGCTACTATCAACTTTAGCTTTATCCACACTAAGGCCGTTGTTTCTGACAATCACCTTTGCTTCGCTCTCGTCATTCTGCTTACTATTTTCCTTGTCTAAAATCTTCAGTAGTTCCTCTTTCAGGGATTTTCTGCTGGCCTCATCCCCAGTGTCTAACACTTGAATAATGCGAGAATATAATTCTGGTTTTAACATCACAAGGAAACAAATTAAGCGGGAGAAGAGATCTGAATATAGATTCCACTATGGTCGACAATGGAAAACTCTATTCATTCTCACAAAACAGCGTGGAAAACTTAA